>JAOEHX010024899.1:0-26261 GCA_025448015.1 Bolborhynchus lineola | reverse complement strand
TTACAAATTCAAATAATATGATCTGCTCAACTAGATTAGATGTTCCTAATGGCATTGCTCTGTGCAGAAGTTTAATATTGTGTATTAGTTTTTGTGCCATTTCCTCAAAACATGGCCATTTTTTTGATTCATAATAAACTCCCAATGTCTGAAAGCCTCAGAAATGAAAGCAGAAGTATCTTAATGTCTTGTTGACACCACTTTTTTCTGGGGGGGGCATACAAATGCTCCTCTAACTTACATTTCCTTCAAGTAAATCAAATCCAAAGGGTTAGATTTAAGCCCAGAGCAGGTTGCTTGAGTGACTGACCGCGGACACATATATATGCCTCCATGTGTAATTCCATTTCAGTCTGAACACCCTGGTAGCTCACACCATAAAGTTCTGGAAGTCCTATTAAAACTTTATGGATGTTTAGAGGCTGAGATATCTGATATATTGTAATGGCTCTGATCAAACTTGGCTGATGTAGCACCATGCAGGAATCATAAGCTTTGCCAGAGTTCAACTATTACTCAGTATAACTGGGAGGAAAATATGCTAATAGTAAAGACTTCATTTTTATTTTATTCTATTTTGAAGCCTAACAGCACAGGAATTATCTCAGAGGTATAATGAGATACTTGAAGGAAAACATGGATACATATTGCAAACCCAAAGAAAATGCTGATGACTCACTAGTAGTTGTGACTATGAGTTTTCAGTTGGATAAACAAATAATTACATTTGACCATATCCCACCAGAAGATTTGTTTCTCATTTTATTTTTCGGTAAGCAATAAGGAAAAGAATATAATGATCTCTTACCCCCCCAAAATAGGTAATTTATGTTCCAAATCTTTGGTTTAGCTCACAAACAATTGTGATTTGACTGCTTCCAACCGCACGGCTGGCTGAGCTTCAGCTGCATGCATACACTGATGTTGGCTTCCATCAAGTGTTTGCTTTGCAAAGCTTTCATACAGCTACAACTTCTTAGGTGCATCCAAGAAACTGCTTTCCATATCTGCAAAATTGGCTTTTCTGAACAAAGGAAACCCTGGGCCAAGAGCAGCAAAGCATTTCAAGCTGGGGGCATGGGTGGCTGAAGGAGACGATAACTCATAATTGTGCAGAAAACTGCTGTTTCCCCTGCCAGTGGAGTCATTTCAGGAAAAGGGTGATGAGCTTAAGATGAGCCAAGGGCTCTCCATGCTTTCCAAGGTAAGGGGAGCCTGGGTTTGAAACCATTTGCATAGATGAAGAAATACAATGTAAGGTGGCAGTCTAGCAGATCCCCTATTCTCAGGCCTGGGACACAGTTGAAGACCATTAGAGCAGGTTGAGGCACTGGACTATGGGGGAAAAAGAGTCTCTGGGCCGGGCATTGTTTGGAGTATGTAGTCTCACATTTGGAGAAAGGCTGAAGAATGCCCCTATCACAGCAACAAATCTGGTTCTCCTACTGAGATCTTAAAGCAATGCCCCCATGGAGTCTAATCCACCCAGAAGAGTGCTAGATGAAAAACTTATTTTCCATCTATGTCAACATTTGAATTAGAAAATTTGATTTGGGCTATAAAAAAAAACAAAGCTCAGCTGCTGAAAGAAAATGAAACCTATGCCTGTCGATCCCAAACACATTGCAACTACTATCAGTAATAATTACAATGAAATCACAAATTCTTCTGAAATTAAGTTGCTATAGAAAACTAATAATATTTTATCTAAATAGTACTGCTACCAGAATCACATGGCAACAGCACAACCATGTCAGTTTTTGATGGAGAAAACACAGTTGTCACCAGATGTATTGAGATGATGTAAACTCAATTCTGAAAGAAGTATTTACACCTATTTCTTTCCCCCTGGATACAGTTGGGTGGGTCCCAACTACCTTCTGCAAGTGTAGGAAAGAGGAACAAAGTGTTCCTCCCCCCTCTACTGTAAGGATGGGTTTTGCAGAGCCAGAACAAATACAGAAGTAGGAGCCAGGGCAGGGTGGGATTCTTTCACAAGAAAGGAAGCAAAAAGAAAGGAGTTCCCTCCTCTTCCCTGGAAGCTGCTAAAGTAAGAGCTGTACTGGCTTACTTAGCTTGACCAAGGAAAAATCTGCCAAATCTCTGGTTTGCTTTTAACTACCTAGGGAAGTCTTTTTTTTCCCTGCTTCTTCATGTCACAGGGAAGATACCATGCAAGTTTCTTTCCACCCCCAAAACACACTAAGACAAGGTATTCCCTAGCACAGCCCCAAAACAGACAGTGTAAAACAGACAACGATTTCAAATCCATACATGTACAGCTGCTGATGCATTTGTCCCAGGCAACCTTACAGAGTGCATGCTTCTGCACCCAAAGCCGCTGGCGCAGAATTTCTGCTAGGACAGTCTTGTGACTTCAAAGTTAGTTCTTAGCAGCCATGGGATGAGAGGAGCATCTGCCATCCTGTTACAGCCCACAAGATTACTGAGAAATGCACGCAGAGCTAATGCTCAGGGCTGATGCATCTACAGCTATAGAGTTTTACTAATGGCTGGGGCTTTATCTCCCATATGTATATATCATTATCAGACACACAGCAGACAGAATAATGCTAACGGGCTCTTCCCTGAGCAGAACTGGGCACAAAACAAATCCTCCTGAAGGACTATCCACAGCTACTTATTTCAGCCCGCACTCTGCCAGGCTTCCACTGAAAGGATTGCATTTAGCTTTTAGTGTATAAATAAGTGTTCTGATAAATAATTAATAGTAGCTGCTGGCCATAAAAGAGGTGACTGTGGAAAGTTAAAACAGTCTGTCATGAAATATGCACCTACCTCTATGTTCTAGTTTCAGAGGACGTTTATCCAACATCCTTTCTTTTTGCATGGGACCATATTTTGAAAAGAGAAGGCCAGAGCTCAATTGCCAGAGCCTCAGGGTATTCTTTGAATTTATTCTCTCTCACCGCGATATTTATCACCCCCTAAACCAGAGGGGAGGGCAGCTGGTCAGTGATTTACAGAGAAAGTTTTGGAAATGAGAGGAAAATGCAGTAGTGTCTAGACTTCTGGGTAAGGTAACAGAAATTACACTTACTGGTCACTTTTCATTTTCAAGCCCTCACAGTTTCCTTTAAAAAATTATTCATTACTAGTCAGTAGACTATATTTGCTGTGCCATTTTAAATGGTTTCACCATCCTACCACACACAATTGCGCTGTTACAGGTGTGCAATCTCTTCCTGCACAGGGCACAGAACAAACAGTAACTACTGTTAGCAACTGACGGTCCAGGTTCGTTTTGAATTGACAGACCTTAAGGAGGAATTGGTTGCTCTATCTCATTAGTAACTGAAAAGCAGTGATTCTGGAACTTCATCTTCTAAAAAAAACAGCAACTGTGCCTTCTATTCCCATACCTTACTATTTCTATATTACCTCCAACAGTTCATGTTACTATAATTTGGACTTGGAGGGGAAAAAAAGAAAAGGAAGAAGAAAAAAAATCATAATTAAAGATCAAGAGGCCTCTGTGGTACATATTGTCTGCATGACAAAGCAAACAGTGCATGCCTCAACTCTTGACACTCTCAGATTCCCATAGGACTAACTCTTGATCAGTTTTGGAGCAAGCTCCACATGCCAGCACAAATCAGCAGCAGTCATTCTGCACATTCAGATTTTTAACTAAAGTACCTCTAAAAAGGCTTTCTCCTCCATGGAAAATATGTACATTCAGGCAGAAAATTACCTATGTATATGGTGTCTAAACCAGAATTTTATGATTACAATGTATCATTGTATCAATTAATGAGACATCATTTTGTTGGCTTGTAAGACCTTACCATAAAATAGAAACCCCAGCTTCCAAGTGCATCCTGGAGATTAATATTAGAGAACACCACATAGTTGTGTACCAAGCCCATAGGGGAGAATAAGTATGTAAAGAAACATAACTCATTCCAGCCTGGTGCAGGGGCTGTAAGGTCACAAACACCTTGCTTCCAAAAATAAGTTAATGCCTCAGTAGCTCAGTTTTGGAGATTTTTCAACATAACAGCAGGTTAACCAAGACCTTGATATTCTATCACATAGCTCTAATGGCATTAGTTCTAGTTCCAGTCTCTGAGCTTCCCATTACCCAACAAAAAGTCCCCTGAATTCCCAAGGAGAACCCTTACCCTACTAGTGGCATTTCTAAATTGAACTTTATCCAGACAAAACAAAAATCAGATCTTTCCAAAGAAAGCATTTGTTTATATTACATAGCAAAAGCAAAACAGTATCTATAGGTCACAGATGACACACCAGAAATCTCGAAAGACATCTTTCACTTGACTGATAAAGTGGCTTCTCTCAGAGAAGCCCCATAAAAGTGGCAGAAATAAACATACAGCCATTTAACCAGGGCATGAAGACTAAGAAAGAAAAGGAAGCAAACACTGCAAATACATGTGACTGCACATGACAGCATGAATTTTGTACTGGCTGTCTTACATGCACCGTCTGCAATATTCACACTTTATACATTTGATCAAACATGAACCAACTTCAAACATTTTACAGCTACTGTCCATGTAAAGGCAAGAAATGGTATTATTCCCACAGTGCAGACTGGAAAACTGAAGTACTGAAGAAAAAAAAAATTAAAAAAAAAATCAGTAGCCTCCAGAAAGCAATACATGACGTCGGCGGCAAAAGAAACTAAACTCAGTTTTGACTCCCTGCCTTATTCCTTTCACTACTAGGCATCTTTCTTCCCAATAGGCAAACAATACCCATTCCATCATTTCAAGATAAAAAGAAGTTGAATTTGTATTAATACCTTCCATAAACATTCCTTGGAATATTTTGTCTGCTTTGCAGTGTCTGAACTACTTAAATATATTCAAGTAAGTTTGGCATTGTAGTATTTTTAAAACATTAAGTTTTCCATCTAGATTAGTTTTACTGACAACAGTAATATGTGCAGCCATAACTGGTTCCTAGAGAAAGCTAATTCTTCTAGTTTTAAAGAACTTGTAATAAGATACAGAGTTTTCTGAACAACAGCCTTGAACCTAGTCTGGACTAAGAGTCTAATTTAAATAATTTAAATATTTATGGAAAAAGACAGGAGAGGTATTATAAACATAACTTATTGCCCCCCGACTGTCATGTAATAAAGCAGTGATTAATACAAGTATTTTACGAGCAAGGTAGAAATGACTGTTTGAATTTTCTTTTTCAGAACAATGCTCCTTGGAAGTCCAAATGCACACTTTCAGACAAGCACAACACCCAGACTGTGGCATGCAGAGAGCCACTCTGTCTTCATTCACTGTGCTTGCATTACTTTGCTTGAAATCCATTGCTTACCATCACCACTACTTGCTGGCTTAGATGATGCTGGGACTCAACTCACTATGCTTCCTACCTATTTTTCTACCAAATCCTCTCAACAACAACAAAACTTGTCAGCCAATGAGGATTAAAATGGGGAGGGCATACTCAGTAGAATTTACTTAAATAATAAACATAGGGAAGCTATTATAATGAGAGTTAATGTACCCAGAGCTTGAAAACAGTCTCGAGCTGACTGGAATCTGGTCTGCGTTAGCTCAGAGTAAACCTCTTCAAATTTCACGTAGCAAATGTGCTGCTGTAAGTATTCAGGTACAAAGTCCTTTGTGTTTAAATAGACTTCCTGTGCACTAGTAATAGACTATTACTATGTGACAGCAGTAGTCTCTCTCTCATATAAGTTAGTGGCCTCACTTTAATTCCTAGCAGAGATGTGACCACATCAGACTTTCTCACAACTAGTCTCTGTGACAGGATACAGATACCACAAGACATGTTATTTGGTGAAACACATTGTCATTGATATAAGGATGGAGACACTTTAATTATCTTGTATGGTGGCAAATATTTTTCAGTCCCATAAAAGCAATAGGAAACCAAAGTGTGGGAAACCAAAAAAGTATAAAGACCAAAGAGTTTAGCTTCTAATAAGCTGCTCCAGAGTCTGTGACTATGTCTTTGTAGGCAAAGGGCCTCTTCATTAAAAAGGCAGCTTTTAACCTTTTTGGGGTAGGAAAAAGAAAAGTTTTAATAGCTATCCAGCAAATCTGTAATTCTTGGGAAATTTTCAAAATGCAGATACAGAAAACCTGCAGTTATCTAGATGCTAATAGAACCACAGAAAGTGGTTCTATTATTTTATTTTTTTTTTTTACATGCCTTAGCTTCTATATATAATCAAACAAGATGTATAGATTTTGACTACTGCATTGATTGACTTCAAGGAGTTATAGTTAGAGAGCCATTATATTGCACAAATGCTGTCTCTCAACTGAATTCACCACACAAATCATTCTATTGAAACTGGATAGCTAATTGACAGCCTTATAAAAGTAGAAAACAGTAAAAAAATATCTGACAGAGCATCTCACTAGAGTTTTATTTGAAAAGTTAAATGAATTCAAATTGGCTTCCATTGAAGCATTAAACTATGAATTGAGAAGTGATGAAGAGCCATTAACCAAGCAAGATCAGAAGATCTGTTGCATTAAGTCAGAAGGAATATTTTGCGAGCTGTCTCAGGAAAACATATGAAGCCTGCTTTTATTCACTGGCTTCATTCAAAAGGGCTGGGTCAACCACAGCACATCAATTACACCTGCACTCTCCACTAATCCCACTGGGAAAGTAAGCATCAGCTCCAAGGACTTGATCCTGTAGGTCGTGCACAACTTTGTACAGTGGAAATCTCTGTTGTGTTTTCAGCTACAACTTTCTGCCATGACATTTTGGTTCTGACATCATGGTTTCAGCAGTAGGCTTCTGACTTTCAGATCATCTCAAAACCTTATTTTGATCCTTGGTAGTTCAGTTATTTTTCTCCTGATGTTGTGAAGGTTGTACAGACATCTCTCTGTGGACGGTCACTATGCAAGAGTAAGGCTATTGCTTCCAACTCAGTCATGGGTCTGCCAAATGACCTTGTAAAAGTGAAGTCTTTACCCAAGAATAATGCTATTTAGCTTTGCTGGATCTTTACTGAGTTACTGGTGAAAAGTGATTGATCTTATTACCATCACTCAGGCAAGATGACACATTCATTAGAAAGAGCACTGAGAAGATATTTTCCTATTTTAAGTCTGGCCACAAAACTAAATGTTTTGCCTAATAATATATAAATATTCTGTATATTTTGGTATATTTTGATAAAGTGATATATTTTCATATGGTTACACAACATTTTTGCCACACACAGAGCTGCACAAAAGGTGAATGTGGTCATTAACCCCTACCTGCTACAATGGTGACTAGAGACACTTTATCAAGAAAAAAGAAATATATATTACACATTCTCCCTTCATGCACGGTCCTCCTAAGACTATACTTTCATTATTATTAATTTCACAGCTGACACTCAAGAATTCAGTAGTCTGAATTCTGAGGGAATATTACAACTACTTACATTCAAAAACACTGATAAATTGTGACATTTGAAGATAATGTCACTGAAACATCAGAGATGGGATATTTATGTACATTTTTGCATGGTTTAAATGACTGAAGTCAATGGGTCTTACAGAAGTTAATGGGTCTTACAATAAATTTCTCCTGGGAGTTAAGTAATGCAAAGTCTTACATATGGTCTGGAGAATCAAAGGAGGCAACAATTTTGTGAGAATCTGCAGAAAGAACAATATCTTCCTTACAGTCTTTTTAGTTCATATTTGTAGAAAGGTCCCACAGATTCACATAGAATATCTTTGTGAGGAGTCTCATTAATCATTGAAGAGTTAGGTTTGGAAAAGACCTCAAGATCCTCTAGTTCCAACCCCCCTGCCATGAGCATGGATGCCTCACCCTAGACCATGTTGCCTAAGGCTGGCCTTGAACACTGCCGTGGATGGAGCATCAACCATTTCTTGGGGCAACCTGTGCCAGTGCCTCACCAACCTCAGTAAAGAACTTCTTCCTTGCATCTAGCCTGAATTTCCTCTGTCTAAGTTTGAACCCATTACCCCTTGTCCTATCACTATAGTGCCTGATGAAGAGTCTCTCTCCGGCATCCTTGTAGACTCCCTTCAGATATTGGAAGGCTGCTCTGAGGTCTCCACACAGCTTCTCTTCTCCAGGCTGAACAGTCCCAACTTTCTTAGCGTGGTCATAGTTACCTGTCAAAAACCATCAATAAGAAAAAACCCAAAACCCAAACCACTGATGAGTCAACTACTTCAGATCACACATGAAATGATGAGAACAAAATATGTTTGCTTGTGTGCTGTTGCAACAGTACATGTATCATTGTGTGTTCCAGAAAGTGGGACTTGTGGCAAGTCAGTGGCACCTACCTGCACACCTTTGGGAGTATTAAAGGAATAGAAATAATTCTTACAGGGCTTGTTCTGATCACAATTCCCCTACTCAGTCCACAGACAAATAAAACACTAAAAATAAACCACTCTATTAGCATGCTTCAGATCATACTTGACAATAATAACCATGACAAATCCAGAACAACTTTGGTGGTCCTGGGGAGAGACAAATGGTTAACTTTGCATGAATCTGCCTGCAGCTCTCAGATGTTACCAGATTATCAAGCATGAAAAGTTTACAACTCCCTAAGTACCTTTACACCACTTTCCCCAACTATCTTATAAACATTGTAAGGTGGTGTGTGGGGTGTGTGTGTGTGTGCACCTCCCTGTACATGTGTGAGAATACATATATGTATGAAACCTATTTCCAAATATGCCTTTAGCCACCTTTCCACCAGGGAGACTTTCTTCTTCAAATCTCCAAGTTCTGAAATCATCTGGAAGAATTCAGAACCAAAGAAATATAGAAGTCAAGAGGGTCAAATTGCTAGCTTCCAAGTATTGCTTCATGCACACAACCATGCCAGCTTTCATTGAGTGCACAAGTTATTGAGGTATCTGAAGCACTTTGCTTTATATTCATTGATTATCGACTTCGACTTATGGCATCATTTAGCTTTTTCATATCACACAAGATTACATGTGCATTACAGATTGATCAAACTGCTGAAAATACTGTGACACTGGTGTTTTAACTTAGGGATAATTATGCATCGAAAATAAACAAGACGTGAAAGTGCCGAACAGCCTCTCCACTCGGAAATTATAAGGTGGAGCTAGGAGTAAGTTAGAAGACCTGCAACAGCTTTTACCAGCCCTTATCCCAGGCAAAAGAGTGTTCTAAAACCTATGACAAGCTATGAGCAGGTGGCAGCAGCACCCCTCATGAGGAAAGCCACATTTATAAACACAAAACACATTGCAACTTTGCAAATCTGGAAAAAGGACACTTTCAAGAAGTGCCCAAGTTTCATGAGCTCAGTAAAAAAGTCTCTTGGAAAATTTTCTGAGAAAAATAGCTGTTTTCCCTCTGCATGAATTGAAACCCTGAACTTTCGCTAATGGTCAACAGGAGCAATTTTTTCACTTAAATCAGTTTGTTTGTTTCTATATTGAATGAGCAGTAATATGTAAGGAGTAGCAAGTAGGTTTTATGGATCATTGGGCTGCTAATAAACGGCAGAAGTCATACAAGCTTATAAAGGAAGGAAAAGATGAAAGCTTAAAATATTTCTTTAGCCTAAAGGGAAACTTTAGAAAAAGAAAACAAAGACACTAACTTCTGTTGTAGTAGGATGGAAAGAAACCTCTGACCTAGCTCCAGATAGATTACTCATAGATCATTCCACAGGAGCAGCCTTGCATGCTGGTGCAGACTGGAGACTAGGAACAACTGTATTGTGATGATGCAAACCTAGCAAGCATCCTACTCCTCTGCTCTGCACTGGCATAAACAACATGCTCTTACATGATGTGAAGTCTATTAAGTTGATTCATAGAGCAGACAAACATAACTATTGCTTAACATCAACATCTCTGCTTTCTATAAGTTGAACTAGATCAGAGACCCTTAGCTTACCTACAAGAAAGGATAAGGAAAGGAGAAGAGCTTTAAAACAGTCCTGCAAGACAGCACTCTGACCCTGACCTTTGGTCAGGCTGGCAGCCTCCTGCCAGAGCCAAACTGCTTGCTTATCACCTCTTTCTCCAGAGATGATGGAAGGCAGCAACTCTCACTTTTAATGGAGTTTCACTCATTTACACAGGTGATAATTATTTCAGCTATCCCTTACTAGCAATTAACAGCTACTTTCACCATGTGTAACTGCTTTCTGCAATGCATGTCCTACCTTGATTAGTTGCACATAATTTGGTCAAAATGCTTCTTAAGTCACTAAGTAAGCCCTGTGAGAAAATCTGAAGATAGGAACTGGACCATGAGAGAATCAGCTTTTATTCCTGACAACACATAAGAGACTGTTTCTTTTCACTATATTGCTATCAGTTTTAAACAGTTGAATCCTAATCTCTCACTCAATGTTCAAAATCAGTAGACTTTAATCATCAACCAAATGCATTTTTTAAGGAGAAGCAGGAAGTATCCTTTAATACAGAGGCAGCAATTTTGAAACCTCTGTTTTTCTTCAGCTGACTGAACTAAAGAAAAATTACAATTCCTGCAGATGGCTATAGCATCGCGACAAAATTACACTGCAGAGATCTGCTCTTTGGGGAAAGGCCCCATGTCTAAGAAGTCAGCTGAAGATCTACATCATGCTCTGGATGAGTGTAACCTTGATCCAGTGCAAACAGCTTTTGGCTTTGCCCCTGAATAATCAATGAATACTGACTAGTGACCATAGGAATACAGGACTGCAGACACCCGTTTCTAAAATGAAACTAACTTTAGTAACACTAATTATGAAATGTAGCCTATTTTCATGTTTCTCAAATGAATATAGCATAGCAATACTCCTAAGATATTTGAATTTCTGAGTGAATAGAAAGCTGTTGAACTTTAAGAGGGAGAGTTTCAAAGGCACAAACCACACTTAACTTCCAATTATGCCTTGGAAAATGTCCCACTAATGGCTAATATAGCTGATTTATTTTCATAAACTTTAATTACTTCACACTTTTTTTAAAAACTGAACAGTATAATAAGTTCAAAAGAGCAGTTCAAACACAATACAAGGCGCAAACTAAAAGAGATCTGCTCCAATGTCAGGTTTAAATTCCTTATCAATTCTAGTATTTAGACATTTAGATAACTGTGAATATTGGCACTAGTTATAACATCTATATACAACAGATTTATTAGCTTATATTAAATCTGATTACTAGCATTTTAACTGGAAGAGATTTTACCAATGTTATTTGGATCAAATAGTTTGTGATGAAGACCATATTTTTGTGTTGGATAGTATAAAGTCAGGAGCTTCTCATATTTTACATTTGCACTTAGTTTTGCATATTACATTTAGTTATACAAGCAACAGCAGCAGCAAAGATCTGGCTCATTATTTGGACAGCTTGCAATGCCAGTACCTGGGAGATCCAGCGGAACAGAACAGCAAGGAAAAAAAGTGCAATTTTAGCTCTCCAGGTGTGCTATTCCCTTGCAAACCAGGTGTAGGCTGAGACATTTGGTAAGCATTCAGTGTGATTTAGTGGCAGATTTCTTACAGCAGAAGTCCTGTGTTTTATTTATTTTTACACATAAGAGTCTTAATTAAGGCATTTTACCTGCCCTGAGGGTTTCGAGACTCTTCTGGAAAGAGCCTGTCTGTTCCGCGCATAAAGAGCAGGTGCCGCCTGCTAAAAAGCAAGAAAACATTGCCCTCTAGTGCTGAAACAAAGCAGAGGCTGCAACGTCCAAGAGGGGCTTTTAATTTTTGTTTCCAAGATGCCTTCCGGTCTCACGCTAGCAAAAGTAAGGCTTGGTGCAATTAGCTGTTTTGTGGGCAGATTTCCCACCTTTCCCACAGAGAGCAATTATCCAGATCCAATAAACCCTCAGAGTCGTGCTGAGTGACTCGTCAATGTCACCAAAACTTGAACATGGCCTCAAAGAGGATGTTTCTCTTGATAAAATTTTATCTTTTGATATAATTTTAATTGGAGTTTCAATAAGGAGCAAGATTACAGCAAGGGGACAGAACTGCAGAACAAGGGAAGCAGCAAAGGGGGGCAAATATTCTTACAGTTATCGGAGTGATTTTCATTTCCTAGTAATAGGTGTGATTTCTTTTTATTTCTTCTCTCATGCATGAGATGTTACTAAATTCAGAACAATTTTTCTCATTTCCATTAACTTTCATGCATGGATAAACTACCCACCTTGCTCACTTTTTGGCCAATTGATGTGTAACACAAGTAGAGCTGTTGATGGACTTGGCCACCATACAGGCATACTAATCTGTTGGCAAGTTTCTGAGAAAGGTAAAGCAGATAGATTTCTGAACCTGGCAAAGTCACAAATAGCCTCAGCAACAACTCCCTCTGTAAATTGTGAGAGCATCAAGAAGCCTCTCATGGGCAAGTAGGCCTGTTAATTCACCACTTTAGCATTCTGTTCATTGCTTGACAAGCTTCCAAAAGCAGTAGGAGAGCAGTATACAAAGCATTTCAAGAAAAATTAAAACTTTTCACTTGCATTTTCAAGATCCTGAAACAACACAATTTAGAGGTTCCCTTAGAACCATGTACCAGAGTCCTAAAATATACTGGTAGATGATTTTTTTCACTATCTTTATTACAAGCGTTTTCCAGTTTTAGGTGTAAAACTTAGGATGAAGGAATAGTTTCCAGAATGAAATTCAAAAGTGTAATCTGAGTTAACGGAGGAGGGCACATCAATTAGCAACTGCCTGCCTAGAATGTTTCTTCCTTGCAGCTCAAAAATTATTCATTGTTTAGAGTCTCACATTGTTCCAATAAGTAAACAATATAAATAATTCAGAAAGAGGTTAATTCCCGTATCAGCCCATGGAGTAGCATTGGCTGTTTATTTAGTTATTTTTAATTGCCTTTGAGTCACGAGGTTTACTCTTACCAATAGTATTTTTTCATAAGTTTAGGTAGAACTACCAGGAATTGCACAGGGGCTTCAGAGCTGGCCAGGCAGTCAGGTTTAAGCCCCTTATACTTCACCCATACAGTACAGCAGGGACAGACTGAAGCCCTGGTCCTTCAGCAGGACATGTCATTTCAGATAGCCCTTAAATAGGCTGTAAAGTACTGATCACTCCAGGCACAGAATGGAAACTGGAGAGACAAGTTCTGCAAATCTTTCCTCGAAGTCCTCTTATGCCTTTCACTTCAGTTTCATTAGTTTTATGGTCCAACATAGAATTTGTTGCCCCTTTAAAAATCCTTCTGAAGTTTGAAACTGACATGGAACATGGCCCAATATTTAACAAATATTTACTTTATCCTAATTTTGTCCTGCACTCTTCAGTCTTTCACATTTGTAATAGCAATGAACCATTTTAGGTAAGAAGTGTCCATAAATGAAGAGATACATGTCGTCAGAATGTTCAGACTTTACACCCTAGAAATATGGGAAAGCTCTTTCATGCAGCTTATCTTAACGCATAAAAAAAAATAAGTGACACTGAGTGTTCCTCAAACTGTTCATAAACTTCCCTCTTAACTGAGATTACCAGTATCAATCACTGACTTTATCAACATGTGTTTTTAATTGCTTTATGGATTTTATTTTATTTACTCTTCCTCTGCTCCTTGTTGCAGATAATGTTAAGAGTCTTCTTCATTGATTATTGGCAGCTGCTGCTTTCTGACAAAACCTCTTTCAATTTAGCTTTCTGGATTCTTTGACTTCCTACTCCAACAGCTTTATAACATCCCTGACAGCTTCATAAATGCACTGCAATGGTCACATGAACATCTTGGAAGGGGAACCGGCACCTCCGCATCTCCTTGTTCCTATGGCACTTTAGGAAGAGAGAACCAAAAGAGCGGCAAGACCAACAGAAGCTGGAAGTCCTGCAAAAGATGAATCTAATTGTGAAACTCCGCAGAAGTTTCAGAACACTAGTCATTCTTCTGGCTACTTTCTGCTTGGCAAGTATTGTCATTTCTGCCTATTACCTCTACACAGGCTACAAGCAAGAAATGGCCTTCGTGGAAACCACTGGAGAAGCTGAGTGTGGAGACCTCAAGCTTCTACCATATAGGTCTGTGGAGCTGAAAATGGCTAAGCCAATTGATCCATCTAAAACTGATCCCACTGTCCTCCTGTTTGTGGAAAGCCAGTACTCCCAGCTGGGGCAAGACATCATAGCCATCCTCGAATCCAGCAGATTTCAGTACCACATGGTCATTGCACCAGCTAAGGGGGACATTCCCCCTCTTACAGACAATGGAAGAGGAAAATACACGATTGTTATATATGAGAATATTTTGAAGTATGTATCCATGGACTCGTGGAATAGAGAGCTTCTGGAAAAATACTGTGTGGAATACAGTGTTAGCATAATTGGTTTTCATAAAGCCAATGAAAACAGCTCCCCCAGTATAAAACTGAAAGGATTGCCATTACATCTTTACAATAATGTGGCCCTCAAAGACTGCATGGTAAACTCTCAGTCTCCCCTGCTGCGCATAACCAAAGCACCAAGGGTTGAGAAAGGTCCACTGCCTGGGGAAGACTGGACAGTTTTCCAGTTTAACCATTCCACCTATCAACCCGTGCTTTTAACTGAACTGCAGACCTCCAGATCACACCTCTCAGCATTGCCAAAGGCTGCTCTGTATGCAACTGTCATCCAAGATTTGGGCCTTCATGATGGGATTCAGAGAGTCCTCTTTGGAAACAACCTGACCTTCTGGTTGCACAAACTGATCTTTATTGATGCCATCTCTTTCTTATCGGGGAAGAAGCTCACCCTGTCGTTGGATAGGTATATTCTGGTTGACATAGATGACATCTTTGTTGGGAAGGAGGGAACTAGGATGAACATCAATGATGTGAAGGTAAGGAAAGAACTGGGGGATACCATGTATGCAAATGGATGTTTAAAAAGGGACAAAGCTTGAAAAAGCCGGCAAGCTCCGTTTCCAGGTAAAGGCTGAAAGTGGACAAGAATCGCTAGCAGATACAGAAACCGTACTTAAGTTTACTTTACAAGTCTGTTTACCCACATACATAGAGATGCATTTATGTATGTGTATGTACATTGATACACAGAGATGGACTGATAGAGTAATGCATATAGCAAATGTACTGGTTGCTTAGTGCATCTTAGTAACAAAAGAGAATTTTTATATCTGACATGAGAGATGGTTCTTTAAACTAAATAAAAGGATCTCTGTTTCTCAAGCAGGTTTGCTGCTGATACCTGAATTTTTAGATAACACAATGTTTTACACTGCCTTAATTTGGTTTTCCCCTATGCACACATAAACATATGTATGTCTGTGGCATATACAAAATACCATCTAAAAGACATTTTTTTTATTCTTCCTTTCACTATTTCTGAAAAGTAGATGAAATAATATAAGATGGTTGTCTTTTTAAATCTCACATAACTATCACAACATTTAAAAAGAACAAAAAGAGTAAAAGGAAAAAAAAGCCTCTATAAGTTACAGTCATGTTTTGACTTAAAAAAAATTAGCAGGATAATTTTCATTAGCAGACCGGCAGATCAGCGTTTAAAGTTCCTAGTGGCAGGATGGAAGCATAGCCTATACTTAGCAAATGACATAAACACCTGATATGGTGAAAAGCCCACAGACTATTCTTTGGAGGCTCTTTGAAATTAATTTCATAGTCTGTAGTATCCAGGGGTATTGTTAGATTTGCTTAGAGTAACATTCAAAAATGTATGAAACTTGGACAGAACTCAATAGCATGACAATTATTTCCTTGCAATTTTCCACTTCTGGGAATTGTCATAGTCAGAGATTAGCTGAAGTTCCTAAGCATGCAACATTGCATTCTTAAACCTTTACTCTAAAAGTTTTGTTCTTGTAAATACCCCAATACTTCCATGAGCAATAGGCAAGCCTTTTGGTTTTAAACACATATTTCTATTTTACTACTTAATTCTTATTTCCATTTCTACAACTTCTTTATTCAGCCACCTCCTCATGCAGTTCAGTAAGACAGATATCAAAACACTCAGAAAAAGCAGTAGTCTCATATACAGTTAGAACTATTTTGCACATTAGAACAGATCAGGTAATTCTATTATCCAAACCAGGCATATGAATGCTCATCAGGCTGATTTCTGGCAGGAGGCAGTTGCAACGCCTGGTATCTTGAGATGTAAGCACTGTGCACAAGCTCAGTGATCAAGTGGTCTCTCTGGAAATATATAGAAAATGCTCTGAGAAAGGGTTTGTATACAAGAGGAAATTAACTGAAAAGGCAATTGTGGAACAAGGTTTTCAGCAGTAGCTTTCCGCCTGTACAATTTTGAGAGCGTCTCTTCCTGATGTGATTTGCTCCACTAAGGAAGTCTATTATTCTACATTGGGTAAAGAGCCTCTATTCTGATAAGAAGAGTGTCCACAAAGAGTCACTTGGAAATTCAAATCATACTTTTGACTGGAATAATCTCACTAGGAAAAAAAAAAAAAAAAAACAAGTCACCTCCTTCATTATTCAGCAATCAATATTACTAGCTATTAGTAGCCTGTGTGTGGTGGAGCAGCCGCACTTCAATGCTCTTTATTATGAGAGACAAGGCAGAAAACTCCAGATCCAGGGGCTTGAGTAGGAGGCATATGGTGGAACCATAGCTGTTAAAAAGCATTCAGCATCAGTTTAACACACTGCATATATTTATCCATCTGAAAACTGAGCAGTCCACACTGTTGAGTATCTTGAAAATGACAAGAAAAATCGTCTGCTGGGACTCACAATTTTTCTTAAATTATTTTTCTAAAAGAATGCATGCTGAGTCTTCTTTTTATAGATTATCTTTGAGTCAAGGTATGAAGGGAAGCTTCCTTTCTATCAGCATTTCCTGAGTGCAAAAGTAGCATCCCACTTCCATCACAAAACCACCAACAATACCACTCAGGAGATGAATCCTCTTTTCACTTCAAACAAGAAATCATGCCACAGACACAGACCATGGGGAGAAATCTTTTGCAGGCACAAGCTCAGAACCAATCTTCCTATCAAACAATCTTTTGGGGACAATAAAAATTGTATCTCACTTTTAGAAAATGTTCACATGTAAATCCACTCTGCAATTTGACCATCCATTGATATTCTGTCCTTAAAATCACTGATTTCATTTCAAAGCAGTTACCATGTACAGGTTTGTTCCTCAGGGTATTTCTCCAACATTTGTGGCACAAATCAGTCCATTCTTATAGACTGGACATTCTCACAATACATACACATTCAAAACAGGAAGCTTGCTAATGAACATCATAACGCCGAAATCGGAGTGTACATTAGTTAGTTTACAGTAAAGGATAATTACAGCCAGTTAGCGAACAATCTTCCAAGCCACTTGGGGAAGAAGGCAATTAAGAACCAGTGGGGCTTTCTTCATCCCTTAAGGCAGAGCAGCTTTTTTGCTGGAAAGGCAAATATAGCAGAGGGAGACATTTAAGAAGCTGATGTGCAAGTGGCATCAAAGTACTTTCGCGCATTTGGAAGCAGCAGCTGTGGCCAGGTGATCTGAGAGGGTTGTGTTTTCAGGGCAGATGAGAGGCTGTTTCTGACATACGGAGGCAGTATGAGATTTAGGGGCAGGTTGTGCTTGTCCTAGAGGGGTATGATAAGGGTGGAAGTGTGAATGACTCCAACAGCTAGAGGGATTAGCACAGCATCTGTATGTTGTTCAACAAAATGTGGCAGAACTTGGATCATCTCCTTTCTTTCCTGAACTGCATATTACAGGTATATTTTGCACCAAAAAACCTCAAACACCCATCACCAAAAAAAAAAATCCAGCCAACAATCAACCCCCACAGTCAACACGTATGATGTGATGCATCTCAAAAATAATATTGTTGACCCCTGCAATGCAAGTTTAAACTGTCAGATTGACCATGCAAGCTAAAATATTTGTTATTTATACAGTGTTTTCAAAAACAAAACAAGAGAACCATATTACGCAGGGCTTGTAATGAAACAGTTTCTTAGCACAGAACAATCCATTACATTATGCTGCTATGTCACTACTTCTCCAGTTCCTTCAGTTCTTGTCATTTGTTGCTGCAAGCAGCGGAGGTTCACTTTGCAGAGGTATACAAACTCCCTGGTAGGCTCTCTTTAGGTGACACCTACACCCATGTTCCTTGGGAATGCCTTCATACACAGCAGATTCCTAGGTGCATACAAGAATACAAGAACAGTTACACATTTACCAGTTGCAAGGAAAATACAGGTAAATAGCATTACTATGTTCAGCCTCTTAGGTTTTTCCTTCTTCCAGGGACCAAACATGTAACAACTGTTAACCCAAAGGCCATTTGAATAGAAATGAGGTTTCTGATAACAGTATTTGTATGTAACAATAAGAAGAGAAGTAACACTTTCCTGTGTAATTATTTCCTACAACTCAAATGTTATTATCCCCTCACAGAGCCATTTCTCAATTAGCTTCTTCAGGGATATGTATAGTTATGCAAAGGGTGCAATCAGCTAGAGAAACAGAGATTAAAGAATAGTTACTGTGGGCTCTGCTTACCACAAAAGATCTCCTAGTCCCTGTATTATAGAAGTTGTGCAAGGTCATGTCTAGCTAAGTAATTAAACTGGAACTCAGCAGAGCCACAGAAAGCTGTTTTCCCAAGCTTTGCAGGCATCTATCTTGAGCCTAGTGAGCTTCTGCAAATGAATTTCTCCCTTTCTCTCCTGCAAATCTATTATCTTGCTGATGGATTTTAGAAGGCAAAAGACTCAAGAATTCATCAGTTAATTTGCAGAATTACCTCATTTGTGTACTTGCAAATTACATTGGTTCCCAGCCACACAACAAGATGATGATCACCGTCACCAGTGATTTAGTTAAAACCATAGAAACCTCTGGTTAATCTGTGTCTGGGATTACCATACTGAGAAAATAGAGAACTTTTACCTTCACAGTTTCCTTTTAACTGAGTACAAACAGAGCTGTGCTACCCAAACATGTAGCGAGAACTTGCTAGTCTTTTCTGTTGCTGTTGTTATAGTAAAGCAAAATTTACATGCTTGGGAATGCCATTTAGGTTACTGCTGACTGCCGTCCTTTCTTCTTGCAGCACCAAATAGCCCATCTGCATTCTCCCATCTTTTTCCACTCTAAGCTCCAGTCAACTTACTTCAGTGGAAATAAGCATTACATTAGTGTCTGACAACTCTTCACTTCCACAAGTCTGCACTTTGTCTTTGACCTTCATCATCATTAGAATGCCTTGAACACTTCAAGGCTGTGATATCTTGTTCATTTTAGCATTTTAAAGACAAGAATTCATGTTGGAGTTGCATCTTTTCTGGTAATTCTAAATTAAAGAGTGCTGGCCTAGCAGGAGGCTGAGCTTCATAACTGAATCTGGCTGTCATATGCATTTTCTGATCTTTCTGCATGAACAATTGCTTTCTGTTGGAATAATAAGAAATGCCAGGGCCGTGCCACTAGGCATGGCTGAAGGATAGTCACTACAATGCTGCAGGGGGGCATGGGGTGGGTAAAGCTCTCCATACTGCTGTATGCAAACCCTCTCTGTCCATGCGAAGTCTAAATGCCTTTTGAAAGAAACATTTTAATATTAAACTGTTGTAGACTAATGCTTGTTTCTGCTACAGTTCTGCTGGGATACCTTACCTTTTGTTCTGTTTGGAGTTGCTGTTAGGGACTCAAGACAGCTAGGTGGATGAGGAACCTATTTAACAACAGACGGGAATGTATTTCTGCATCCCTTCACAGTATTTGGCATCTAGTGTCACAGAATCTGCCCAGCTTTCTGTAGAAATTTGCTAGCAGTGGTCAAGACCAGAATTAAGAGTCTGGGAGGATTATAACAGATACTTGGATTTCTAACTCAGATTTTTGAAGAGTTTCTCTGGATGCTCTGCTCTCTTCTGGCCATCCTCCACTCACACCCAACTGTAGGGAAGGTCCTAATGGAAATAACAGTAGCCCAATATCTCAATCTGCAACCAGTTAATTCCAAATGTACCCAATATCAATCTCCAAAACCCTAAGTGCTTGGGCAAAATTTGAAACTCCTGGCGCTATAAATAGGCAATAGAAACACTTTTTTTTTATTATTGTTCATTCATTTGCAACTTTCTCCTTTGGCAGAAGCTGCAAACACCTATCTCATTCCTTGCTGATGAGATATAACAATCATCGCTATAGTCTTTTTGTAATCATAAAGTCCTGCCAGTGTAACCACACCTAAGAACAACACAGAAGAAACTGAAAACACAAGATGTATGAGCGTAGGAAGCTAGAGGAAACGCCTGAGCATTAGTCTTTATAGGCTGTGTTGCTCCACTGTCACCTTTAAAGTACTTGAGAGTGGCAGTAAAGAACATAATGAAGCAAAATGCCAGAGTTCGCACCTTTGGATGGTCTTAAAAAAATTAAAAATTAATGTAAAATGAGCTGAGAAGGTATTATAAGAAAAATTTAATGATCAGACAATCTTTCTAAAAATGGGAGTGTCTGCTGCATTCTGCTTCAGCTGAGATGACACTTCATTCAATATTTTCCCTGTTTAGCTCTCTTGAATCCTCCAATTCTTTCTGCAGTAATTTGGGTGTTGAACACTGCTCAAGTGCCTTGTCAAGATATATCACACAAAATGTTTCATACTATTTTTTTTTCCTGTTTCAGTAAAGCCTGTTCTTCCATACATTCCTTTGCCATCAGCAAAACATTTATTTCCTTTCTTGGTGGCCTAGTGAATTAACTGTCTGTCCAAGCACCCTGCCTGAATTATAATAGATTCACCCCTCCTCTTCCACGTTTCCCACCAAAGATATGGTAGATCTTGACAGTGTTTTATAGAGTCTTGCCGGAAAACAAATTCTGGTGGCTCTGATCTTCTAATTCTTACATTTCACTAGTGTAGACAATTAGATTCTTTCCATATGTCCCACATGTTATAGGGGTACTTCTATCACATGGTGTAAGCATTATTTTCCTGTGTTTTCCTCACTCAGTGCATTTTTTTCCCAGAGGGTGCACTGGATTTTTTGCCTGTAGGGTTACAAGAGTCCGAGCAGGACAATTTGATTCTGCTGTACAAGCACTTCAGAATTATCACAAATCCCTTTCTTTTTTTTCCAAAAGAAAAAAGGTTTACTCTTTCACAAAGCAAGCAAAACAGAGAAAAATCATCCATTATTCTTTTTAGCTAGCAATAAGAACTCAACAGAACTTCAGTTTTGAAAAGATTAACAATTCTGAACTGGTAAAAACCAGCACAATACCTGTTAAAATATAGAAAGGGCAGATTTTTTCATTATTGGTCTAATTCAGAAAGATCTAATGCTCACAGCCTGTGCTCAGCATCACTGTCTATTGAAAAATTCCTTTGTCTATGCTTCCACTAATTTCCTGGATTTGTACTGATTTCTCAAATCTGTTCTCCAAAGTAATTCTGAAAGCATAGGTTGTATCATACTGGAGTATATTTCCAGGATATACATGGTATTCTATTTAATTTAGCTTCATTTAATTCAGTTTAAATACTTTTCATAACATTTAGGGAATCTGTAGGAGTCAAACCACATGGCTGCTTTATATCAGCCTCTCAAGAGGCCCACATTAACCTGAGTTTTAAAACAATGCATATTAGTTAAAAAGGAGCAGTAGCAATTGTTTCCTGTGTAGCAAAATAGGAATCTATGAAATTATCAAATATCTTTCTAGAAAGGCTAGGCAATGCAGACTTAAAAAGCAGTCACAATTACTGCTTTAAAAGCACTTGATGCAGCAATAAACACATTACCATGAATGCTGTATATAATGCAGTTACTTTAGTAGCAGCATTACTTAAGTAACTTTAAATGTGACTTTGTCACCCAAATATGAGCAGAAAAATCACTTAGAGCAAAAGCTCAATTTAGCATCATTGGCATTATTCAAATGATTTGAAAACAACAATGCTCAGAAACAGGGAAACAAGGTGAATAGATGGAAGGATAGACAAACAGATGAGATCATAGAGAAAATCTCAAAGAGAAAAGGAAAACTTTGAAAGTCAAAATATTTAGCAGTAATTAACTAGGCATTTTCTTCCCACCTCTGTATCATAACATAGTATGAAACCAAATCTTCATTTCTGTTTTCAAATCCTTATATATATTATTTGAACAATCAATATAACCATATACCTATATAACATGTATACTCACCCAAATTAAATCTTATGGTCTTCTTTATCTCATCTATGAATACAGCCATAACCCACTGCAATTAATACTTTCACTTCTAATCTTATACATCTCCACCTGCCTTCTGTCCATATAGTCAGAATAATGTAAGGACTTTAAGGTAAAAGTTACCAAATGCCAGCTTATACAGAGGGAAAATAAGAGCTGCACCTCAAACACTAGGATTGGTGTCCCTCTGAAATGCAAAAATACTTTCTAGTGGAGGGACACTGTCTGTTAATTATTAGTCCTGAAGATAAGCATCACATGCCAGCATGTGGAACTTCAAAAGTGGTAAATCATAATCAGATTACAATACAGACAGCAGAATAAACTTCAAGCTAAACACCAGCTTCATTTCAGAACAAAATGACTTTGGTCTAAAGAAAGAAGGGTTTAAGCAAGTTGGGGCTGTTCAGCCTGGAGTAGAGAAGGCTGCATGGTGACCTCATAGCAGCCTTCCAGTATCTGAAGGGGGCCTGCAAGGACGCTGGAAGGGGGACTCTTCATTAGGGAATGTAGTGACAGGACAAGGGGTGATGGGTTTAAACTGAAAAAGAGGAAGTTTGGGTTAGATACAAGCAAAAAGCTCTTTACTTTGGGTGTGGTGAGGCACTAGAACAGACTGCCCAGAGAAGTGGTGAATGCTCCATCTCTAGCAGTATTCAAGGTCAGGTTGGACAGAGCCTTAGGCAACATGGTCTAGTGTGAGGTGTCCCTGCCCATGGCAGGGTGCTGGAACTAGATGATCTTAAAGTCCTTTCCATCCCAAACCATTCTGTGATTCTATGATTCTAAAATCTAGGATGTAAACACTGCTTCTAGTGAGCTGTTCATTCATCTATGGGAAGATTGAGGCTTTCCTCAAAGAGATGGACAATTTTCATACATTTTTCCTTTTCCTCTGGCCATATACGGAGCCCAAATACTTTTACAGAGACATAAGAACAAATGAACTTCTGCCTCCATCATTCAACATGAGTCATGCATAGTGTGGAAGAGTTAGAATGAGTCATATATTGCTTTCAGCAGAGTTTGCTGGAGAATAGTGTTTTGCATGCAAACACATTGATTCGTCTGGAGAAATTCGCTTTGCAAGAAACTATTCTATTTAGGAAATTTCATATGGTCTATGTGCAGCTACTTTAATAAATAAAAAAAAGAGAACAATTTCACAGAACATTTGAAACTATGACAGTTTGATATACTTATTTCACTGCTGAAGGGAACGTCTGCGCATCGGAGAGTTACTTGGGGTTTTCTGCAATGATCATAAACACACACACAAAGAATCAAATTTGATGAGAAAATCATCCTGACTTTTATGTTTATGTCACCAGATAATTTTCTGGTGCAAAGCATTCAGGGTTTGCTGTGAAAGTGTGAGCTACAATGAAACACTGCATGATGCATTCTGGTTTTCCACCAGATGCCAACTAGCTAGACCTGATAGTCAGTATTTGACCTATGACTATTGGCATGGAATTTTCCAGCCCTTTGTGGAAACACAAATCAAGGTTCTCATCTTAAAACCAAGAGCAGTGACAGGTAAACCCTTTGTTATTTGCGAGTGTTTAATTTATATTTTAGGAATGGCTGATAGCTTCACCAACCGGAGTGGTGACCCTAGAAAGAGGTACCTGTCTGGGACTCATCTCTCACATTATAGAAGACCCTGCAACAATGCAGTATCAGTCAGGCTTTCAGAGAATGATGCCAAGAACCTACAGATGGTAGACTCTTTCTCCTGAATAAGGCTAACATCTGTGCACACCAGATTATCAGTGCACCAGCAGTACTGAATTGTCTGCATTGTCAAGTTCCAGTACTTGTTATCATTTCAGATAATTCCAGGTTTAGGTTCTTTTTTTTGTCATTGCCAAGATATATCGCAGGCTGAACCAGAAATACACGAGAGATCACCTTGTTCTCCTTGACCATGGAACACCAGATGCTAACTTGTCTCAAATGCAACCCTCTGCTTTGCTATGCAGGGCACTCCAGGTTGCTGCCCCAACTTCTTAAATCCCCTGACAAAGAGACTCTCCTTTCATGTAGTTTTGCTGCCAGCACAGATGATTACTTGTTCTTCAGGTCGGGATTACTCCCATTTCTTTACTGCTGCACAGATGCTAGCAGTAACAAGGCTTTCCAGTAAATCCCCCTGCTTCTTCACTGTCAGCCTATTCTTAGTTTGGTAGTGGAATGCCAACATCAGTTTTAGTTTACCTTCATTTTCATTTTCTGGTCTTCAATGTCTTATCCACACATTTCTTAGCACTGCTATCTTCGCATTCTTTGTGCGGCGCCTGTTCTGAATGCACAGTGGTACCCTTTCCAAGTGATGAACATAGATGTAGCACAGCTTTGTATCCAACTGTAATAGTTTTCTGCAGGCAGGAAACACAATTACTACATAAATACAGAAAGTGAGAGGAATAACCTTATGGGCCAAATGCACCAGATAATGTTCTTATGAAGATATTTTGGGATAAGAAAGAAAAGTAATTTGAGAACTACTGCTCATAAGGCAGCATCACCCACAGAAAGGAAGCCACACAACATTTTTATTTTGCTGTCAACCTTTTATTCTGGAAACATTTCCCTAATGAAGTAATATTTCTGCTTACAATTAATCTGCTCTGTCTGTCAGAATATGCAGTGGCCCTAAGATCAAGGTTTCTAACTGTCTATGAGATTCAACTGCATAAGACTTTACTGTATAAGTGCCTTTCCATTTATTAAAATCATATTTCTTTCACATTCTTGGTTTTACTATTTAATATAACCTTATGTAAAAACCTCAGTAGTTCTACAATACTTACATAAAAATGATTTCTGAGTGCTGTGAATTCATTTCTCAAAAAAAAGTATAAAATAAGGTTTTGGTATCATTGGCAATTATAGTCTTATAATATAAGGCTATTTAGTGTCATCTCCTGTTGCCGAAATGTCTAAATTTGTAATGGAAATATTAAATATAATAAATTATAATTTCAATAGTTACAATATTTTATGCAGAGTGCTTTATAGAAGTTAAGAAGCCCTCTTAAGAAATGCCAGGATGAAAAAAAACTATATTTTCTTTAAAACTTTAATTGAATTTCATTTTCAAAAGTAACAAGTAAATGAAAGGATAAGTTATTCATAATTTTCTGCAAACTAGTGTATTAGTAAAAACACTCTGGAGCTTTCTGAACAGTGTTTTGTTTCATTAGGACTTGATTTATTGCAACACATTGCATGTGTTGAAGGTTTCTGATTTAAGACTCCAGCATTTAGTATTGATTAGCAGAGCATACTATAAAAAGCTCTTGTATTTCCACTTAAGGTTGGCACAGAGAGACTGCTAAGACAATATGCTGTCCTTCACATCAGAGAGATAATTTAAGAGCAACTTTGCCTGTGTAGCCAGAGATTGTCTTACCCAGGCCTGTCGTCTAAGCCCATAGAGCTCACAAGGCTGGGTCTGCAGATGGAAAGAAAAGTAGTTTTAGCAAGTTGAAATTCTTGTAGCTGAGTGAAACTCTTTCTTTTTTATTTTTTTAACTGAATTTGTGTATTGTTTTGGTGGGGTTTGTTTGCTTGTTTGGTGGGGTTTTGTTGTGAGACCAACCCTCCTAAACTCTGGATTCCTTTTAATAAAATGAATCTCCTTTTTTGTTTAATTAGCAGTGAGATTTGCAACAAGCTAGCGAATGTCAGAATAGCTTCTTCCTTTCTCAGGCAGCACATACAAGCAGTAAAGCCATTATCCCACCTCTGGCTCATTTTGGAAAAGCAAAACCTGTAACTGGCTGTTTTAACTTTCACCTGAAAGAAAGCAATGCCTCCCCATCCCCAAACATACTCTGTTAGCATAACATCACCTCAGTGTTTGTCTCTGGTATGTTTTCTTGAGGAGATAAACCTAGAGACATTTTTCTTTCCCTTCAGCAGCTCAAATGGTACATACCATTTATCAAGTGTGATAAATGAATTGCTCAAAATCGGATAAAAATGCTAAATTAAATTTATTAAGTGAATAAGTGAATAAAGGTGAGCAAACAGCGCTGGGTGCGCGG
>JAOEHX010024893.1:0-20335 GCA_025448015.1 Bolborhynchus lineola | reverse complement strand
CCTGCAAGACATAAATACTGTCTGCTTACAGACCAAGGCTGACTGACTTTAAGTATTTCCAGATATTGATTGTATTTTGTTGTTTTAGTCTTGGAATCTCTGTATCACAGAAAGGGGGTAAGGAAATGAAGCTTTGCAGCCACAGAGATAGTTTCCATTAGTTTCAGAAAAGTCTCAAAAAATGCAAACTAGCACTTCACTTACATAAAAATATTAGTGGAACTACATCTTGCTCATGTTGCTATTTCCTCCAACTTTCACAGAACTGACAGAATCATGTAGACAGCAGTACTACTTAGTAAAATACCATGTACTATGTAGAATAACTTTGCATGATAACAACCTGTTGTGCTGTCCAGCACCTGACAACCTGAATGTAGCAAGTTATTTCAGCCGTTTCTATTAAATATCCTTAGTTTACATAAACCAGACTGGAAAAAAAAAAACCCAACTAAGTTCGGCTTTGAAACACCACCACTCAGTGTTTGGAAATAATGAACATTTCAGAACCCAGTCCAAAATAATACAATGTTACCCTCATATTATTGAACCCCTATTCTTCAGTATGAGTCACATTCTTTCATCTTCATTTCTCTGCCTATCCACCAGAATGATGCTGTATGTCAAACAAAGGCCAAACTGTGAGATGCAAATCTCCTTTTTTTATAGCTTATATGAGAACTTCGAAGTTCCTAATCAACTTTCCCATTTTACACAGCAACAAACAGGAACAAGTATGAGGGCAGGATATTTAATTTCCATCACTGTAGAACAGCATACTCCTCTCTGTGAGTGGTCATGCTGCTCAGAAAATTTAAGGTATCGCAGAAGGATTACTGGAGGATCATTTTGCAAGGCTCTTTTCCACTTCCCTTATACATTCTCAATCTATACAGCTAAAAGCAATTTTACTTGACTAAATTCATAGGACAAAGACATAGGAAAAAGCAGAAGCTGCAAACTCAAGCTGTGGTGGCTGTGTCACTGCTTTTGATGTTATAATTTCATTTCCACATAGATAAATGGAAGGTTTATTTTTTTTTAACTTATTATTTAAAAAAAAAAAAAAAAAAAAAAAAAAGCACAAGGGAAGACATTTTGTCCCTTCCAGAGATAAAGGTAGTTTTGAAAGTAAATCAATGTCAAAAATGAAACTGCACATATACAGTGACTTCTGAATACACAATGTAATAGCAAGACAGAAATTATAATTAGGTTTCAGGATTCTAACCAGAATTGCTTGACTTCAGTTATAGCTATTTATTCTACCCAGCAACGTCTCAGCAGTCTCAAAGTGACTGCCACTTATAATGCTATTTCCATTTTTCTCACAAAACATATTTTCTTGGACTCATGCTGAAACTTGACCCCAGTACTCAGCAGCAGTATTATGCTATCTATCTCCAGAGCAATACCTGTGCATAGCTACCTGCACAGCAAAAATGGTGCAGAAAAGATGTCAAAAAGATGCCAAAAAGATGTCAAAAAGATGCATGCAGCACATGCTCAGCATCACCCAAGCTCAAGCTCCTGCAACACTTCTCCCTGACCCTTTCCATGAAAGCCTTTAAGATTCTAAATGAAACATGAGATTCACATAGTATTGACTTTCCAACCTTTGTCTACTCTGAGAAGATTACTCAGTTCCACTTTTTTTTGGTTTGTTTCTTTTTTTTTTTTTTTTTTGCTTTTCCACCCCTAGAATACTGTGCGTTATCTGCTGGTAGCTTGCAAGGCCAACCCAAAGAAGTCAAAGTCAAACCTCCCAGGCCCTTCTGGACTTCCCTAGTTTCCATCTCTTATGCAGTGCCAACCTACCTTCAGGAAGCCTTACACTCACTTTTCTATGCATAATGCAGACAGTTGCCTAATTCATCCCAGCTAACTCACTCTTGTTTACTCTTGCAACTATCTCCCAGATGCCGTCTTCTGAAAAGTTGGAGGCTTACAGATGGACCTTGAATCTCTTGCCACTGAAAAGTTTACATAAACCAGTATCAACTAACAAATTAACTCCTAGATTTGCAACTTGATGGAAGGAGAACTGTTATCCCCAGTGCACTATGTGAACAGATCTGTGTGCTTGGAGGAGTTCGTACAGTTACAAAGCTTTTCAAGAAGAAACTAAACTAGATATAAACAAATGAAAACCCCATGTTGAAAAGAAAAGCCTGTAACATTTAAGAGAGGAAAGATTTTGCGTTATGATTGCAGTCATTTAAGTCATTAATGCATATGCATGCACACATTTCAGCGGCATTACTGTTCAGGGTTAATAAAATCCAGTTTCATTAGGAAACATGCTTCTCTGAAATTCTAGGTATAAAAACAAAACTTACCCATTCTGAACAGCCTGAACATTCTGAACAGTGGAGGACACGAGTAATACTTTCATTTATGTAAACCCACATTCCTAATACCTCTGAACTGTAAGAAGAATGAGCATCCAGATTTCAAAAGATTTTTCAGTTCTGGGTTAATTTGGAGCTTAGTGCTCATTCCCATGGATTTCAGCAGTATGAAACTTTGGGAATTCAGTGCAGATCCCTGGATAATAATCTTCCTTAAGATTTCATGTAAAGGATACATGAAATGAAAAAGCATGACAGCTGCATTCCTGCTTGGTTTATGAAACAACAATATTGTTACCAGCAGAAAATACATAAGATTTAATGTTATATAACCAAACAGAAATGTGTATACATGTCAATCAGCTGTCAAACAACATATACCCACATCAAGAACACAGGAAGAGAGGCGCACCATCACATAATAGAACTTCCATAATCCTTCACATTTCATTGTATGGCCAAATGATTATAAGACTAGTGACTCAGAATGAAGAGAATAAAGCCTGTTCTTGCTTTTCTGTTAGCCTGCTGAGTAATCTTTGGCAAATCACTTCATTTATCCAGATTATCAGCATCCCAATTTGTCAAACTAGTGTAACAATGCTTAATTCCTTTATAAAACACCTTGACATCCAGTGATGAAGATACACTTTACTGTAACAAAACAAAACAGTTCTGAGCCATTTAGTAATGTGTTTAGTAAGAATTGTAAATGTGTAACATTTTGAATTTTTTCAACTTGGGAAGGAATAAATAACCTTAGGAAGTTCAAATATGTATCCTGTTTTATGAGTTAGAAATTCTATCCCTGTGATTGATCCAACACTTTCAGGACATAAAACCATCACCACGGGACCTTTCAGAGCATTTTCTAATGCTGAGATCAGACATGTTTTTATGAAATATTCTTATTTAATACACTTAAGAATTATCTCCTTAGTCTAACCTATATAGCTTCCACAAAATAAACTATCAAAGAGTAGAGAGCTAAACACAGAACATGATTTCTTTTACTCTCATTTTAATTCAGAGAAAAACAGGCTATTCTTCTAGCATTGCAGTTATAAGAAGGATATTGTACTTCGTCTGGCAAAGTTTTTACTTTAGATGGAATTAACTTCTAAAAGTCTCTTTTGCTTAATACACTGAGCTTCTAAAGAAATTGGAAGATTGCAAACCTACCTTTACCTCAATTCTGTCACATGCAGCACAGCAAAAATCAGAGCTCTGCTCCTAGACATTCCTATCTTGATTTAAGAAATCAGATTGTACGAGGCCCTCTTCTCCCTTTCAAAAAGTAACCTTGCATGGTTAATATAAAAAATATTTAATCTCAACTGCTGCACTGCAGGTCAAACAACCTCTAACCCATCACCTTCCAACTGCTTTCATTTGCAGACAAGGTTACAAGTTTGACAATAATTTACATCCTTTTTAAGCATTGCAGGTTAAGGGAGGCACTTTTTAAGCTTTGATAGGCCTTTCATAGAATCTAACTCAGTATTTTGAAGAAACTGATCACCAAAAGAGAAGAAAGATTTTAAGAAGAAAAGGCTCAAGAGACCACTAGAGATTTGCATATGCTGAGAAGTACTGTTTTAATTTTGGTAAAAACATCAGACTTGAAAAGGTAAGTACAAATCTACATGTCACACATCATGATAAAAACTGAGATTTCCTTAAACAGGTCCAATGATTCAGTACATTCTAAAAATATGGTAGCTGCAGCTTTCCTACTAGACACAAAATAAGAAGGAAAAAGTCTTCATACACACGTCAGTGATTTTTCTGAGGCAATAATTGCATGGGATTGCATGTAATGGGCTTGTGCTGAACACAGGACCAAAAAGGATTAGATCTACTATGGAGTTCTCTTCTTTTGCTTCTTTTTACAGACTACAGGTACAACTATCAGCAAAATAAAAGGCTGAAAGGTCACCCTGTCTTTTCCATTAGAAATACCATGCTTTGCAGTAATAATTTGCAAAAAACTGTTTAGCAGCTTTCAAATTTCCAGCAGCTGTTATAACACACTTTCAAGGAACATTAGGTGCAAACAAATACCTCTAAACTTTAAACTAACAGTCACATCACTGCATGGACCATTCATTAAGATGACTTTGATGTTATCAACAGCTGGCAGACTTCTTCAGTAACATAGCATGTAGTATTTTAAGTAAACAGCACTTAGGGTTTAGATCTGGAACTGCTACATAGCACTCACTATGGTAACGTTTCAAAATACAATAAACGAGTTTGCTGTTATGTTTTCAGCAGTTGGCATCTTCAGATTAGTTTACAGGAAAATGCTCATAATGGCTTCATACATTTCAGGTTTTGTTTTATATGTATTTATATATCTATATATCTGTAACTAGATATAGATATACATGCCAACTAGAAATAATGTAAGATGGAAATGATTTTGTGAGCTCTTTTGCCTGATGTGCCTGATGCAAGTTACCTTAAAATGAATCAGCATTTCAATAAACAATTTTGACTGCACACAATATTATGATAAATGTAATGGCTGAATTCACCAGGAAACCACCAATTACTCACATCTATAGCTAGATATTTATAGAGCTGTATCCATGCAAAAATAAAACATAACCTTATATTGCAACACACAGATGCTTCACTGCTAACTCAAGTTTGATAAAGAATGACTAACAGAAAGTGGTTTTTGTTGTTGTACTGATTTTCAGAGAGGACAGCAAATGGCATGTCCAGATAAGAGTACCTTGTATGTTCTCTCTTTTTCTAAATAGAGAAATATTTTCTTTTACAATATATTAAATGCTTGGTAAGCAAGCATTTAATGGATATGAAGTGAAAGTTTCTGAGCAAAACTCTACAGCTTGACATTCAACTGAACGTTATGTCGTTTTCTGCTATTACTGAAGAACCACTTTCTCACATCGTAATTGTATGAAATCATGTCCCTTTGAGCTCTAGTACCAGGCATCAGTCAATGTAGCTGCCTGTTTTGAACTACTCATTACAACACCAAAACCAGTACTACTACTTGAATTCTGAACCACTTCAACAGCTTTCCATCTCACATTCCACACTTGTTATTCCTAATATTGTGAAAGGTTACAAACCTTAGTCCCCACTGCCCTGCACAGACTGCATTCATGTATTTGTGAGACAAGTATAAGCTTTTCAGTCTCATTTAACTGTATTTGCCTATTTTTTTCATGGAGGTAATTCCTGTGAATGCCAAAGATGCAGAATGGCCCAATAATCAACACAAAGTTAATTCAACAGACTTTCAAAAAGAGCGCCTATTTGATATTCCTTTGAAAGTGACTGATCTTCCTAACTTTAAATTATGTCTAGAATAAGGTGTTAGTAGAAGAAACATAGCATGACATGGCCATAGGACTGACCAAGAAGAAAAACCTGCTACTAAGAATTACTGCAATACAACAAGTTCAACTAACACCCTATAAAAGGAAAGACAAAACAAATCAGGTACTATAAAATATGAGAAAATTAAGTTAACAGAATCACAGAATAATTCAGGCTGGCAAGACCACTGGAGATTGTGTGGTCCTAAAATCCAATGCACATATGGAGACTCTTCCCTCAGTAAAGGTGCAAAACTGACTGTGAAAGACAGCTTCACAGTTTATGAAGAATAAGAACTCTACCTTAATAGATTCACCAACCAATGACCAAAGGTGTAGGAGCCAGACTAGCTCTGAAAAGTCTCACTTGAATCTGTGGCAGTCATGGTATTGTGAAGTGCAACAGATATTCTACATGATTTGGTGCACCAAAACGTAAATGTTGTCTTAAAGGTCCACACATTACGCAGCAATCACACCCCACACAGAGAATTAGCAGCAAGTCGTGTGTCTTTTTTTTCAGACTTACTGTTGTCTCCCCCATACTGCTGAACTTTGCAAGAAACTGATCTGCACTTTAGTTTATTTATAACCATTAATTTACAATTAATTGATATTCAATAAAACTATCTACACAGCTGTAATTTTCATCTAAAGGAAAAATTCTACTACATTTTCCATCTTCAGCTAACTTGAAAGCATAAAGAATGCACATTTATTTACAAAAAGGTACACGTATTCATAGGTTCTGATTTCCAGTCACTCATGCTTCCCAAGCCCTTTAAGTATAAATCCCAATGCAGTCAATGGACCACAGTGTCTGGAATGTAAAAGTAACATTTTATGAAGCATAAACTCACGTTTGGAGAGCAAAAAAATGATTCATACTGCTGAGCTTTTATACTGCAAAACTGGTAGTAGCAGTAATACTTAGAGCTAGTTTTACTTTTGCTTTGTGTACGTATGCTTAAAAAGGACAGTACTGATACGACTGCAGAGTGCTAAGCAATTAAAGACAGAGTGCAAAGCTGCCATCCCAGACTTAAGGCTTTCAATCTAACAAAAAAAGTATTCATGAAGAGGAAAAGATTAAAGGATCACTGCACACACTGCCAAACATTCCTACAAGTAGGCTTTTATGTGAAAAATTACTGCATCCCTATGATGACTTAGAGAGGAAATGGATGACTTCCTTTTTTAAAAGCATATATTAAGACAAAAGCAATGGCAAGAAGTGTACCAAACAAGTTGCAGGGGCTTCTATAAGCATGCGTGAGATAAGGAAACAGTAGGAAATCTGTGATAAAAGCCGAAGTCCAAGTTTAAAAAATAAAATCCATTCTTTTGTTTAGCTAGGAAGTCCTCTCTGGCCTGCACAGACAGACAATATTCCCACCTCAATGCAGAACTCCACAAGCTGCCGCACTGGAAGCGCCCGGAGAAACTAAACAAGGACTGTGACAGCAAAGGTGTTAATTTATCTAAACAGGAGTTTAGGCTAACATTTACCTAGAACCAAGCAAATGTTTAAATACTGAAGTTCTTAGCAGTTTTAGAGATGGGTTTCTTGGGTTTCGTTTTGTTGCTGTTTGTTTGCTAGTTTCATTTTTGCTTTGGTCTTGTTTTAAAGAAGTATTCAAAACACCACCACATCTCAGCAGAATAAATTCAGGCTTGTAACGCCTCATTGCCCCTGTAATTCAGTTTGGCACCTCAAGAAGCATTTCCTTTATTCAGAACATGTATCTGTTCTGGTGTTTGGCATTTTGGATTTTTTAAGGGAGCATATCATACTTTCTTCTTTCTAAATCAGGATGAACTGTGCTGGGAAATACAAACAGCACATTTTTCTCCCTCACATTCACAGCCACCAGATAGCAACCCCAGAAGTGTAAGGTTTTCTTTGTTATTTACTGAAAGCAAGAAAAAAAACACCAAACAATAAGGGAGCTTTGACCATGTCAAAACCAGTGCAGACATTTCCAGCTCAAAACTACAACAGCAGCAGAACAAAAGATTATTTGAAGATCTGAGGAATACATTTCCAAAGTTCTGTGTTTCTTCTATCTAGGAAGGTAGGAGCAAAAGAGGCGTAACATTTGTTTTCTTTCAGAACTCTATTCCCAAGAACGAAAAGTTCATATCCAAGAACATGTGTAAGAAACATCCATATTTTCTTCAACAAAACCCAATATTATTCAAAGCAATGGAGACAGCAGAGATTGAATATCTCTGGTACTTTACACCTTAGTAAAGCTAAGGTTTTGCTTCAAATCTTATCTGTCACTGTCCAAGTACAAACGAAAAAAAAAAAAAGATGTTTTCACTAGCCACTTGTGTGCTCAAAGAAGGAAGTTGTTTCTCAATCGGATTAATCTAACCCTCAATTTTGCTTTCATATATTTATCAACAATCTTCATGCATAACTTGAACGCAGAATTGTCAAGTTTGCTGATGATACCAAACTGGAAGGCACTGTTGACTCTCTTGAGGAACAAGAGGCCCTGCAAAGGCATCTAGACAGATTGGAACATTGGGCTAGGATTAATGGGATTAAATTTTAACAAGTCCATATGGCAGGTTCTCCAGTGTGACCTGGCAGCCGTGAGAGCAAACCATATCCTGGGATGCATGAAGCACAGTATAATCAGCGGGTCAAGAACCATGGTTATCCCACCGTACCCCATTGGTGTGGCCTCACCTTGAGTACTGCGTGCAGCTCTGGGCCTCACAATTTAGAAGGAATATGAACAGACTTGAATGTGTCCAGAGAAGGGGAACAAAGCTGGTGACAGGGCTGGAAGGCATGTCCTGTGAGGAGCAACTAAGGACTTCAGGCTTGTCTAGCTTGGATTAAAGGAAGCTGAGGGGTGACCTGATTGCAGTCTACAGCTTCCTGAGAAGGGGACATGGAGAAGAAGTGAAAAACTGATCCTTTGTATCCAGTGCCAGGATTCATGTGAATGTTTTAAAGCCATGGCAGGGGAGGTTCAGACTTGATATTAGGAAGCATGTTTTTACCAAGTGTGTGGTCAAACACTGGAACAGCCTTCCTGGAGAGGCAGCCAATGCCCAAAGCCTGTCAATCTTTGAGGCATATGGCCCTTAACAACAGGCTTTATCTTAGCGTCAGCCCAAACTGGTCATGCAGTTGGACTAGACAATCATTGTAGGTCCCCTCCAACTGAAATAGTCTATTGTACATATAAACCACCATGCTCTGAGGAGAAACTGCCTTTGTTTTTTGTCTCATAGTCAATGCTTAATATTGCACGCAATGAAATCTTATCATCCAAATCACCAGAGCTAAACTGTAACCCTGTTTCCCTTAAAAACCGAAAGGGCAGGAAAAAGACGAACCAACCAAAAACACACACACAAAAAAGCAATTTATGCTAAGGCCACAGTCACTACTGCCTGCAGTTGTCAATTGTGACTGACAGTCCTACTGAGAAACATACCCAGAGGGTCTGCACAAAAGGGAGCTTTCTCATTTCAAAAAGTAACAGTTCCAAGACACAATCACTGTACATAAGAAAGCAAGTAAGCATTTGACTAAACGATTCACAGAAAAAAAAATAAAAATCAATCTACCACCCAGGCACAACCCAGTCTGCTTTTGCCTGCTACTCTCATTAGGTTAAGGCTCTTTCCATAGTCTTCATGTGTAAAGTAGTTAATGCATTATCTTGCCTTCACATGCTAGAGAACTACGAGTTAAGACTCCAGGGAGATCACTGTTGACTGAGTAACAGATTCTGCAATTCAAGAACAAAAATAACAGGCAGGGGACCAAATTTCTCACTCTCTTAAGTTATAGTATTATGCAGGGGGCTTGTTCAGACTGACCTCAAATTTCTTCAATATTTGTAAGAACGTGAGACCTGGGCTTTTTCACTTCCTCAGAAGAGGGTCAGAAAAAAAGGAGCAGCTGAAGTGGGAGACTGGTTCGGTAGCTATGCACAAGCTACCAGCAGACGTGTTGTCTCCATTGAGGATGTCTGTTGTAGAAGTTGACTTCTTTTTCCATTCCTTTTTGTGTGTGAACAAAAACACAGTTCTAAACTACAGATACGTAAATGCATAATACTTAAAAACATTCAAGTATTGAAAAAATTCCACAGTGCATGAAAAAAAATAGGTTCTGCTCATGTGATTCTCAGGCTCCACTATGGAGAAAGCAGAAGCCTTGCATTAGCATTTACCAGAAGACAAAAACAAGTTTCTTGTTTCGAACAAGAACATGTTCAAAACTTGCACGACAAACGTGCAACTTGCATGACATTCATCATTACCATTCCTATAGTTTCCTGGAACAGGCAGAAGGAAAACAAGCCCTCAGAGGGCATCTTGGTTATGGGGAAGAAGGGAGGGAGGGAAGGTGAGAGAAGACCATCTTGCAGATGTGTATGTTGCTTTCAATGAAGTGTGAGTGACAGTACTGACAATTTTTAGAGAAGACAGCCTAGCTGTAGCTATTTTTATGGACAGAATACTCCTGACTAGTTCTACTGCAGAGAAAAAAACACTGCTTAAAAAGGAAGATAAACAGGCATTTATGCCAGGGAAAATACAGTTTGAGAACAAATGAAGGATTCCTGTTTAATGGAAATGGTAGCAGATGTGTCATTTCAGTCTGAAAACACCCATTTTATCTGAAAAGTTTCAAATAAATAAATAAATAAATAAATAAATAAATTACTGCAAGCCTTTAAAATCCAGATTTTCAGGTTGTTAATTTTTTCAGCAGTTCGTCTGCAGAACTCCCCACATCAGCTCTTCAAACAGGGGGCAGCCAACTTCCATTCTCATTCTTCTTCCTATGGAGGCTGCTGCCAAGAAAAGCAGGGTTTTTACCCACTTAGCAAAACACCCCAGGGCAACACCAGAGAGCACCACTGACTTGCAAGACAGCTGTCAATAGCACCTTATAATCCAGTTGAATGCCCGTTTTAAGTTTTTCCATTTCATACTTTATATTACTACATGTTCCTTTTACAGCAGATTTGAAGACATACACACAAACCTGCTTCTGCTTCCCCTCTGAGTAGGTACATGCAAGACTTTTTTATATGGTGTTTTGCCTTCAACTTCTAACACTGACTGTCGATTCTCCTGCATTACAGGGAAATTTGACCTAATGAACAAGTTATGCTTCAGTTTTTCCATTCTGCTGATTTAGTCTAAGGCAACAGAAAGGGTAAGGACAGTTTAAAAGTGCTGTTTCGCACAAGACTAAGCCTTTCTGCTCCATCACTTGACCTAACCTAGCCAAGAACTGTCATTTCTTGCTCTAATCTGCTGGTATATACAGCACTGCATACAGAATCAGAAGGTTAAAGTTAAATCAAATCACCTAATATTACTCCTTTCTCCTGAAGTTGTAAGAAAAAAGTTCAACTATTTTCATGGTAAATCATAAACTCCAATTGCAAGGAATAATGATTATATGCAACATCACAGGCTATGTAATAGTCATTCAACTAACTAACGTTTTATTTCTGACACTGAAGAGTGAGAGAAAAAAATCTAGTACAAAATTATTACACAGTAGGCATCTTAATGTTGGAGGGCATTCCAGGAAATCCAGGGAAATAGTACATCATTCTCTCCAAGGCTATATGGTTCTAATCATTAGGATTACATAATTCTCATCAGATACTGGAACAGCCACATATTAATAAAGGGGTTTGACTAACTCCAAAGGTCATCAGTAACATTATAGAAAGGTATCATGCAAAAAACTCAGATGTTAACTCTGAGATCTACAATTCACTCAGAAAAATCTTCCTAATCTGCTTTTAGCACAGACCTTCAGTTTAGAATTTCTTTCAAGCATTTATGATGGATGGAACATCGCCATTCCTACCAATGCATCACAAAAAAACATCCATCTTCATCTACTTAAAGGGAATTACATGCTTGAAACAAGCTCCCACTGTACTACCACCCACAGCTAAGAAGATGGTTTACTATGTCTTTTTGCAAGACATACTACAGGAACAGACACCTGCTGGTAACTACTACAGCTCCTGGGACATTTTCCCAGACCCTTTTGGAAGGAAGGGGAAGAGAAGGTGCAGGAAAACAAGAAAGGTGACCCATACTGCAGCACTTTTCCAACAGTTTTCCATCAGTATGTGCTCTATTGATGCTTTCAGTAGAGGTAGTCTTACAGTAACCTAGTTATGTGCTCTTAAATGTCATATAAATAGCATGGAAAAAAATAAGTTACATATGTATTCCTTTTCATAAGCAGCATATCCTCTCTCTGAATGTCTGAAAATATCACTAGTTTTAACAAAATACTAGCACATGTAAAAGAAGAACCAAGTCTATATTCTCTGTCATAGCTTTTCTCTCTCCACTTGGCCATGAGTGGTGCAGTACACAAAGAATCAAGCTAAAATGAAATTATGTAGAGACTGAAGAAATTAACTACAGAGAATCTGAAAGAAAAAACAACTACGATATCCTACAAGGATTTATTTAGGACATCTCATTCACATAGTACACACTTACTCAAAGTCTTAGCCTCTGAATCATATGTTTACATTAGTCAAGTACGCACATGATCATGTGATTACCTTACTGAAACTCTGAAATCTCAGCTAAGCAATATATAGGATCGATTGTACATATATAATCCTTTAGACATAAACCACAGATCAAGTCTGGGACTAAGCCTGGATCGAAGACACTTCAACTCCACTCTGAGAAGGGGTTCAGAATGCAAAAGGGTCCTTTCTGAACCTCATGACTCAGTGGGAGGGTCTCCCTGACAATTTCATCTGACCCTATCCTTTATCCAGTAAATACTCACGTATACACAACCACTGTTGCGTTTGCTATCACACTTGGTTAAATCACAGGTTTACATCAATAAACATATTGCTACTTCTCTCTTACAAAGTGAAGTGCATTATTCCATCTGCAACAAAATGCCATAGCTGATTTGATAGAACATACGTCATTTTTTTTTTTTTTTTGAAGAATGAGAGACAACTTCTGGTACAGTTTTGTAGTAAGCAAAATAAACACATCCCATTCCACCATCCTTGAAAGACTCACTAAACAGTGTTCTAGACCAATATAACTACTCCAGAGCTGAACTAGAATAGTGATGGGATGCTTTCCATGTTGCATTTTTAGTCTTAAAAATTCTTCTTTTGCTATATACTACGCAAGTACATTCCTATGAATTGTCAGTAACATAGGAAAACATTGGTCTTTTTGATTCAAATACACTGACAACATTCTAAATGAAAGAATCATCTGTATGGAACAAATTTGTAATTCCCAAGTGTCAAAACTCAATTTGAAGCCACATTGCAGGAGCTAGCTCATAAAGTCAAGGTAACATGAGAAGTTCACCTGACAAATAGAGAAACAAAATGCTACTTTATGTTTGTTTTAAATGCAGTTTAGCATTTATATTAAACAATACAAATTGATATACAGAAGGTAAGGTACCAGAAATGCCATAGGTCATAGATTAAAACTGCAACTTTCGTTCTGGCCAAGGGTATAATTTAAATACGATCATGATAAAAATGGAATGTGTAATCTTTTCATTTTAAAGGAAGTCAAATGCATTTTTAGAAAAATTGACATTTTAATCTTAGAGATGATGCACAAAAAATGAAAAAGTAATCCATATGTCAGAATTTACAACAGCACGGGAATAGTTATGGAGAAAAACACTGGTATTTTCCAAACCTACTACATCTCCTGGTTGCCCAGCAACTTGAAATCACCAGGTGACTGCTCAAGACTCTGGACTAGATGTTGCAAAAGACTTGGAGAGGCTGAACTTAAAACACTTGATTATGAAGCACCTCACTGTCAGAACAGAATTCAGAAATACATTATCATCTTATTCAGTTCCTGGGGACAAAAAGGCTCCAGGGAATACAGACCTAAATAGCCAGAAAAACCTTGCAGCGAGACGCAAACACAGGAACTATATATAATCCTGCATTTCTCTGAGGATTAGGTATAGAGCCAAAAATAAAGGCTCCTGTTTGCTGAGTACCTACAGTAGAGAATCCATTTGTGGATTAGGCAGCCAGCAAATACTCTTTTAGGAGGCATGATCATCATGCAGTAGAAGAGGAGGTGACGATCATTGTACATTCTGCAAAGCCATCTTGCTGAAGGAAAGCACATGAAGAGTATCAAATACATGTATTTTCAAAACCATGATGCCAGCAGATGGCTCCTGTTCAACGGTGGTACAATTTGCACATGGAAAAAATGCATACATTCAAAAACAAATTCTCCTAGTTTTAACTTAGAACCTAGGTCTTGTTTTATACGCCTAATACCTCATTGACAGTAAAAGCCAGTTCTTAACTGTTCAGTGGAAAGCACCTTGGCCTATGTGCACCAAGGCTCAATTTTCAGGGCAAGTCCATGAAGGTTATGTCAAGGTAATACCTAATAATAATTTCTTGGAAATTACCTTAACAGAAATGAAAGAACATAACACAGTTACTGTGGTTTGACAAGGTCAACACCCAGGACTACTTCAAAGAAACAGACAAAGTTGAATGTTAATGTAGGAACTAACTAAGGTTGGTTTGACCATGAGCAGAAGCTCTTCCAACATTGCTGCTCTTCTCTTTTGCTATGGTATGAATGGGAAATGAAGGCTTTCTGCTCTCTACAGAATAGCAGCAGCAGTCAGCTAAACAGAATTGTGAATAATTAAAAGAACAAATCCCTAATAAAAAGCTGTAAGACAGGCCACGAAAGACAGTGACCAAAGAAAATCCTGTCAACTCTGGGGATCAAAAAGGCTTTCTTGTCTCAAGAGGGAGAACATTCCTTCCACATAACAGCAAAAGCATGCAAGCACAGCAAACTTATTTCTGCAACTGAGTTTGCTTGTCACCCTGCACTCATTGACTATTTTGTTTTGCTATCCTTAACAGTGAATTTAGGATACTCCTCAGTAAGAACAAAAGTCACACCATCATACCAATTTTCAAGGCTATTCATCAACTGAGTGTCTTCAGCTAGAAATTTCTGCACTATTATTATGCTTTATTACAATAAGGAAGCTACCAACTGTGTTCACAATAAATGCTACTTGTGGCTCCTTTTCATTCTTTCACTCACAGCACAGCATGGGCTTGGAAGTTTAAGAATAAAACAGACAAAAACTTCTTACGGCATTTTGTTTCATTTGTGTCTTCATGTGATTTTGTAAGCTTTGCAATAAACAGCAATAACTGGAAACAGCAGATGCTTGTATTTGGGTATTGTCTAGATAAGTGTTGCAACAGAACCATTGTAAGTGCAGTATAACCATTAGTTTTGACATCTCCGAGCCCTGGACTGACCCATTAAGTTCTCCTGCATACCAAGATAGCTTAATTACACATATTTGACTAAGCATACTTACATAAGTATCCAATTATAGCTTAAAACAACACTCAACATGCATAGCCATCTGTCATTGAATATATCTGTTGTTAAGGCATAATGGTGTGCTCAGCTTCTTCTTTTCCCGAATACATTAAATATTTTTTGCAGCTACAGTGAAGAAAAACTTGGCATAACAACTGTTTGGAGTGCAGTAATGCAGTACCTTGACAATTTAAAACATTAATTTACAAGACAACATGCCAATATTCTCTGAATGACCCCTGATATCAATGTGAGGGGTTTTTTTTTTGAACTAACTACAAATGATTCTAGAAGTAACCACTTGCCTACACAAAAACAAAGCAAAGTGCTCCTTCTGCTTTTCCTTTTCAAAATATTGTTCAATGTCATTTGCATTCTAGGATAAACTATCAGCATTTCTGCAACCAAAAGGTTAAATGACATTTAAATGTGTCTCAGGAGAATAGGAGTAAATCAGTAGAGCAGGAAAAGATAAACGCATGATCAGATATATTTAGAAAGCTCTGTAATGACACACTGTTTTACAGTAGGAGGCATAAAAAGCCCTGCTATTAGTCACTTCTCCTGACTGCAGAACTGTGATACTGCTTTTACCAGTGTCAGATACCATGCCAGCTGCAATTACCCAAAGAACTTAATGCTAAATTGCTGATAACAACTGCAGTACACATACCCAAGACTCAACCATCATTAGCACATATACCTACATTATTTGTGACTAAAACTGATGTTTTAATTTTAGAAAATGATTTCTCCCTTTGCAACACTATTTCCTCCCTTAGCAGAGTGTTCTGTGGTCTACAAAGCTTCATAACAGAGTGCTAATGTTGTATCAAAGTCTTTTGGTATACACTCCGCTTCATCTGTTTGACATCTTTAAGCTTTGAAATAAGTATTATTTAAGATTTTAAAATAAGAAATCCAGTGTCTTCTTTCCTAATGACAACTTTAATTATGCCTGCACATTCAAACAGAAGACATTTTCAAGTTGGAAATAGCAAATTTTAACATTTCCTTTTCTACTGAGGCAAACTGCTCTTATTGTAGCTTTAAGTTTGAGGAAATATAAGCAGAAGTGAAAACCAGAAATTGATAAAAACAGAAGAAAAGTACTTTTTTTTAGTAAGATTCTAAAAGAATTGCTGAGGAGAAATAATAGAAGCAGAAATAGCATCCTGCTTTTTCCATAAATGTTTAAATAAGTCTTTCTTTTTCATTATGCTGCTCAACAAATGAGGTCCCACTATTACTTAATTGAGTACATGTTGATAATGTGGTAAAAAGTTATTTTACTGAAGCATTATCTCCATACACTTTGCTGCATGCAAGACAGATTCATTCAAAGCTGTCTCACTAAACCTGCATAGATAACTGTCTGGAGAGCACAGGGCCACTTAACAAGGCTAGCTACATCTCACATCAAATTGAATTTGCCAGGCTGGAGCTCATTACAGTAAGTACATGGACTTTGAAGAAACACTCATGAATTACCATGAAACTGGATAAGTCCAACTGTGAGCACCGATTATTAAAAAATCCAATGTTTGCAGGCAAGAATAAGGTGTTAACATTCCTTAAAAGTAATACATTCAGATTTTGTTATCTAAATAACAATAAACGTAACACACATCAGTTTACAATCCTTCCTGTCATTTGCCCTACCAAAGAGTAATCACAACAATAACCTAAGGTTTAAATTAACACTGTATTGCTAAAACTCCTTTGAAAGATACAGCTACATTGCGAGACAGTACACAGTGACAGAACACACAAGGAGTCAGTGTAAAATAGCTACTACTGATTCATACCGTGTATCAGGTGTCCCTGCCCATGGTAGAGGGTTGGAACTACATTTTTAAGGACCCTTCCGACTCTAAGCATTCTATGATTCTACAATCAGCTTTTACTCGAAATGAAGCTGAAAACAGAATGGAACTGAAGGCAGCAAACCCCCAGGTCACCAGAAGTCATAAAGTGGTTGGGTTTTTTTTCTGTTTTCCTCCTGTAGTGCTAAATCAAGGTTTACTGACATGGGGATAGACAGATTTCAATAAAGCAAATACTTAATTCAAATATTGATATTAGCGCCTTTTTGTCACTTAAAAGCAAATCAAGCACACCTCCAAAACTATTTCCAAGTAGGGAAAAAAAGGCAATTTAGAATGGTTTCACTTAAAGCCCTTGTTGTCGCAGGAACCTTAAGACATCCATAACAAACATCACCTCTTACAGACATATTATGTAGATACTCACTGTAGCTTTAAGTCATTTTTTAAATACTCAAAGTAGAAAACATGAGAAGTGCAATAAACTGCCAACTCTGGAAGTAAAGCTAAGAAATCACAGCCGTTAATGCAACTAGGTTAGCAGTGAGACCATGCCTACCTATCCTGTGATCTTACCCACAGTTAACTACTACAAAGTTCTGCAGACACTTTGAGCAAAACAGAGTTTGCGTGAGCATGTAAGGTGCACAGACAGAGCTCTTGCCCTCCTGCCTCACCCAACAGCTCTCTCTTTGCCTAGTTCTTGTCCTAGCAAACACCATTCCCTTCTTTGCATTTCTCACTCTATCCTGGTATTAGAAATCCTCAACACCTATTCCTTAATCAGTTATTTCACCTAATGTGGCCATGTTCCTATGCTCTTGTCTTGATACACAAACATCTGAACTTCTGTGGTCTTCCTAAATTCACTTGCGAAAAAAAAAAAAAAAATCAAGTCCTAATAGTTCAAACTCCAAAATGCTATTAAGAAGCTGAAGTGGAAGGAAAAGGTAGGCAAACATAGTAATAGTGGTGCTATTAATAACAGTGGTGCTATCAGCAAAATCTGTGTTAGGCTGGTGCTCCACCTAAAAGATGCACTGAACACATTTTCTTTTACCCATCATGTGAAGCACAGACACCAGCAGTTTTCCCCCAGCTGGAACTACACTGATGGGGAAAATTAACTTAAATTTCACGGAGATCCAGCACCACTTCCCTTAAAGGTAATAAAAATCTTATGCCTAAGCCAGGCTTCTATTTTACCACCTTCTTATCACTACAGCATCGAAAAACGCAAGCAGAAATTATTATGCTCACTCAATGCCAGCCATGACTGCCAAGAATTTGCATTTACAGCAAGATGCTAGAGATGAAGTAAAATACCAACAGCATGACTGGATTTGGCAGTGGCATATTCTCATATTCCCTTGACAATATTTAAGGTTGACATTAGAAAGATAACTAGATCAAGAACTGAACCATGAATGAACTTTCATCCAATATGACCTGAAGCAAGAAGCCAGCATGCTATACATAATACTTCAACATTATTTTCCTTGTTCCAACACAGACTGTAGCAGATGCAAGACTATATCTAATGCTTCACCTAGCACAGCTTTGCTTTCCCTGTCATTAGGAAAAGTCTTTAGACCTTTTGGACAACTTAGAGATAGATACAGTGATGAGGACTCCTCTTTCCAGTTCCCTTTATTTCCCTTACAAAGTGTACCTTTCACCTCTATTTTTGGTAGCAGACGGGATTTCAGGGATGGGATCATATAGCTCAAAACTTTTGAATGTGAAAGTCACCGTTCGAAGATTCTACCCCAAACCGACAGAAGCCCCCAAGCATACATCAGTCACATTCCTTTTACATACCTCAGTGCACCAGAAGAATGATGTGAGAAATAATAAAAAGCTAACAATTTTTATCCACCTGCATGCCACAACCCAAGGAGATCCCAAGCAATGCTATGTTCTTTAGTTACTGCTTGTTTCAAACACAGCTAACAGCAGCTTGCCAGTAAAAAAGCTTGTTATAAGAGCTGCTCGTAGAATATGCCCCAGATCAAAATCCCATTCCAAAAGAAGCTGGAACTTGTTTCATAAAATCAGCTTATGAGAATATGGCCATTTGCACAGTCAGAGAAGAGGCATAAAAACCAACTCCTCATGTCATACCTAAGCTCCAGGGGAAGCTCAAGAGTTAAATCTCTGATTTTCCTACATTTGAGTACCGTACTTTTAAATAAACGCTGTCTCCCCAGGTTGTTTCTTATTTGATGCTTTGCAAAATGAAAATATGAGTTAAAAATAAATAATTTGGGTCTTTTTTAAACAACCCTTTCTATTTAAATCATAAAAAACCTACTAGAAGACATGTTGTATGCATCCTACACAAAGCTATTACAGCTAGACTGATACATCTATTTGAAAGTGGTATTTTAGTATTCCGTGTATATTTTAAAGTTCAGTAAAGTCCTCACATTTCAGTCCCAATTTAGAACTGTTTACAACTATAACTAATCCACATTGCAAAGGAACAAATTCACAAGTTAAAAATGAAACATGCAATAGGCAATGGATCCAACAGTTACCTTCTGATACTATATTTGAGTTAGAACCGACACTGTATTTAAGCTAGAAAACCAGAACAGAACTTCTCCCTGAAGAAAAAGGTTTGTGTTTCTCACAGCACCTCTGTAAAGCCAGTGCTGGTGAAAGGAGGAATGAAGAAGAAAAGAAATGAGGCCATGAAAAAAATTACTTTAGAATTATTTATTTTATCTAAGCATTAACCTATAAATAATAATAAAGGAAAATTGTATTACTGAATCCCAGTAGATAATTTCTTTTCCACTTTACCTACATACTGAAGTCCACTGCAAGACCTCATACAAGGCAGCATGATGGAGGAGCTTGTTTGGACTCTGTACACTACTGGACTCAAGTTCTCAAAGGCATTCAAGGGCATGTGTCTGAAATTTAAGAAAAGCCGTCAAACCCTTTGAAACCTAATTTCAATTCAAGATATTCCCTTCAAAGGGTAGGATCTTTCAAAAAATATGCAGGAAACTGGCCACAGGAGAAACAGAAGAATGATTAGATAAGGAATACCTGCTAACACGCAAGGAAAGACCTGAAGAGTGAAGCCTGCACCCACTATGTGAAGAAATTCTGTAATCAGGGTAATGACCTGATCTTCATGGACAGATGTAATGCATTTATGCTGCAACAAGGAAGTTTAATTTTAAGCATGTAACAGTAATGCTAGAAAAGCATTCAATGGATTGCTTGTGGAGCTTCAAGAACCTCATCCCAGAATTCAACCCCCCCCCAAAATTTTAGGAAAAGGTTTAATAAAAATGATAAAAACCAAAGCATACTGTGGCCAGTCTTGCAGATAAAGACTTTTCATTGCACGTATCACTCTCTCCCTTTGTGA
>JAOEHX010024892.1:0-21488 GCA_025448015.1 Bolborhynchus lineola | reverse complement strand
AGAAGTGGAAGGTGCATTTGCAATGCACAGTTAAACTGCAGCTCAGTATTGCAAAACTAGGGAAATCAGAGAAGTGAATCCAAGGTTCAGCCTTCATATCTATGTCATTTAACTAAACAGAGACTTTTTCTTTGAAAGCAAGTTTATTGTGGAGGGGAAGGGTTTCAACTGACATTTTAATGTAATTCAGAATTTCTCAATAGGTGTGGAATTTGTGGTGCCAAGAACTGGGTTTTACTGCAAGCTCTGTGGACTCTTCTACACAAATGAAGAGACAGCAAAGACAAGTCACTGCAGAAGTACAGTCCACTACAGAAATCTTCAGGTAAAAACACCCTTGTGGATTGTGCATAAGATAGGTGAGCTGCAAAAAACTGGTTTGTATTCTGAGGGTAGAATTCAGATAGGCCAAACTTCTCAGTAGTTCCAATGTTAGCACACCAATTTCTCACTCTCATATCCTTGAAATCAGTAACCGGATCATAAATAAAATGGGGCCAGGTGATAATTTGATCTTCTCACCTTGTCACTAGTGCAGCATGCAACTCAGATCTTTAATACTCTGCTCTTGAAGGTCCCAGACGGTTCTATCACTGGGAGTGAGCCCACCAGCAGCCTTTCTTATTTCTTAATTTCAGGAGCATTAAACATGCCACTTGCTGAATAATGTTGCCAGGCTTATTTTTTGCAACAGCATGGATTTGTGCAGCATGTTTCAGCACGCAGAACTTTGTGATGCACAGGCTCTCCCAAGCGTTTCCTGTGACCCACTGAAATCACCTCCCTCTGCTACACAACAGCACACAGAACACTACTGCTGAATAATTTCTATAAGGATATGCAGAAGCATGTTATTACTTGTATGGATTCCATAAGAATACACTGTAAGCATATCAGCACTTGATAAGAGCACACAGAGATCACGGGTGCTTGCAGTTCAATCAAAAGACCCCACCTTTATCACTTTTCAGTTGATAATATCAGTCATGATAGCATGAACATTAACTGCCCTGTGCCGAGGTCTCCTCAGAGGAGCTAGCCTTGCCTCTCGTATCTGGGAGTGCAGGGTGTGTACACTGCAGAAGACACTTTTGCTGGCATTGCATACTCTAAGCAAAAGCCATGAAGAGAAAAGCAAAGCTCTCCTCCTTTCTCTGATCCTTCCTTCTGACCATAGTAAATGCTGGAACACTGCTTCTCTTCAAGGAATAGCTATGTTCCTCACTAGCTGGTGGGCATTGGCTTTTCCAGTGACACTCAGAGTCAAGTAATTTCTCTGAGAGAATTTTCTTCCTGGCTTTCTTGAAGGTATGCAACTGTGATCACACAAAAGGCTCTGGCTTTCAAAGACTGTGCCTGCAGAGCTGCCGTGCTTGCTCATAATGGATCCTCCAAGTGTAGGCTTGAAAAACAGGTGCCCAGTTTGCATGCCTTTTGGGCTTCACCCATTAAAATCCGTAGGGATTCACCAGAGGTGGCACCGCTCAGCACAGCCTGCGTATCCCATGCAAGTCTGTTCCAAAGCAGCTTGTGCTAATGCGAAGACTGCAGCTCCAGCCCCTGCCCCTGGCAACTGGTCCCATGGGAAGAAGAGAGATTTTGTTAAAGTCGTAGGAAAAAAGGTCTAACTAAAACTGAATCAGTGTGATGAAAAAAACCCTCCTTTTCTCCCCATTAAGACATTCCCCATAAGTGCTGTGATGGATCTGTAGCACTGACTTGAGGTAGAAGAAAAAAGACCACAAAAGCTGTTAAAATTGAATCTGTCAAATATGGCAATGAAAACAGACTGTTCTGTTGAACTCTCCCTCTTACCTTACTACATGGAGGAAGTGTCTTGTCCAACTTTTGCCCACTCAGGTGGAAACTCAGCAAATTTTAAGTAATTGTTCTGTATTACTGGAACACTTTTTATTTGTAATAATGCTTACTTATGCACTCTGCAAGAAATATCAGTCTTCTATGATGATTTAATGAGTGTATCAACCAACACAAGAACTGTGAACTCTTGCTATATGTGAAGCTACGGCACTGCTGCTGCAGACTCTCTGTTGTCTTGCCTACATGACAAATACCAATGTCCAGTGACAGATGTTGTCCCAAACACTGTCATGGCCAGGAGTCTTTTAGAGTTGATTTGCTTTTTGTGATCATTTGCCCTTTTCATGTGGTCCTATTGGAGCCACATCCAAAATGCATGTTCAATGTTTAGGTTTGAATGCAAAACCAAACAGGTTTTTTAGCAGTTTTCATCCAAAAGCCTTGCTTAGATGATGGTGATTTTGTCTTGAAGTCAAACAGTCAACTTCATCTGAGTCTGGTGCCCCTTTCAGCAGTCACTGAAAAAAATTCAACTGTTTCTCTGTCAGCCTTGCAGACTTCTTTAATTTTCCCTTCTCTTCAGTGTAACAGATGAATTCCCTGGGTGGCGTTTGCGTTTACAGATCCACTGCATTCTCCATGTCCAAAAAGTCCATCATTTGGCTATCTCTCCCACCACTACCACAAAAAGCAGTCAGGTTCATCTGGTGTAAGCTACCTTGGCCACTCAGTGCAGCACTTTATTGGGTTTTCCACTTGGCTTTATGCACTATTCATCAAAACTCGTATTTAAATGAAAAAATAGTTTTCCTTGATTGTCATTTTTCTATAAATGAATCTGAATGTTTGGTCTGTGAACTTCAAGACTGGTGTTTATGGTACTCATGATAAAGGTCAAATAAAGGTGGTGGATAAACCTCAGTCTTATTTTGATGGGTAATCATTAAAAGCCAAAAATGCATGGCTTATCTGATCCAATGACAAGCATTAATGATATATTACAGTTCATGGTGTACAGATCACTTTTCCCAGCCTCCACGGACCCTGTATGTCTGTATACTACTGTAGCATTTACTCTGGCTTTCTGCCACACGGAGTTTTGTACCTGGGGATAAAGACTTTTGAGACTTGTGTAATTTTCACAGCCAAATCTCTATATTCAGAATATATTCTATATACTCTATATTCAGTCATCATTTTGTCAGAGGCATGCCCATTCATTAGCATTACTGAGTCCCTTTTCAGATGTACCTTTTACACCTTAAACTTGTATTTACATAAGACAACCTGCCACTTAAGCTTTTTTACATCCATTTCTCATCTCACCTCTTCCCCATGGACGCCAAAGAGCAAATTGTACTCTGGGGGAATCCTGCAAGTAGACAGATTTTTGCAGTAATGTGAGATGGCCTTTTCAAAACAAATCAAAATGAATAATCAGCTAGAAAAGAGAGATTAATGATCCTAATAATGTGCACATCAGTTATTCTTGTACGTGGTATAAGTCACGAATAAGAACATCTCTCCATTATTATGTGGGAATTTCCCATGTGAGTCTCTACACTAGCTGCTACTGAAGAACCTTCTTTCCATCCAGTGCTAGGATTGTTGACCTTGAATAAATATTTTGACCATCATTTTCAGACCCACACCAGTTTATCGCCCATTTTGTGTGCAGCTCTGCCAACTAAGAGCACTGCCAAAAGGCTGAAAGCCTCACTGGCCATGTCTGTGTTTTTAAATCACACTGAGTACTTAACGCTCTGAAAGGCTTTTTCTTGGAGAAACACAATAAATGTAAATACTCTGTGTGTGCTGCTAAATAGTGTTGATTATTACTGAGTTTGATTATTCCTGTGAAAGACATGTTCTGGTGCAAAAGGTGTGTCTCTGAGCTGGACATTCTGAAAATGCAATATATGTGCCTTAAATTATGATTCTATTTTCTGACATACTGGTCTTATACTATCATAATTCAGTTGACTCAGTGGAGTTAGTTCCTACCCTATAGCATATGGCAGTAGAGAGTTTGTAAGGAGAAAAGATGGGGTCTAGTTACAGAGACTGATAGGGAGTCATAGTGCTCCTTGTTCTGTCACCAGTTCCCTTCGTGACACAGAGTAAATCACTGAACTTCTCAGACTCTCCATGTATTTAGGCAGTTTGCCTGACGCAGCTATATTTCCCGGCTTGAATTTTCACCAAAAATGAGGCTTTCTTCCCTTTTGAGATGCTGTGAGAACGTGAGAGCTCTGAAAATGCATTCAATGTGTTGAGTGTTTTCAGTTTTGGTAACGATGCTTTGTTTTTTGATGTGATTGCAGAAGTATCTATCCCAGCTTGCAGAAGAGAGCCTGAAAATGAAGGAAGAAGGCAGCCCTCTGCCTCAGGATGACACTGGCATTGTTCCTCACTTTGCAAAGAAAAAACTATGATGTGGATGAACTGGAAAAGCCATAAATGAGTGAATGCTGATACTTTATTTTTTTTATTTCTATGATATAACTGTCAATTTGCACTGTACAGAGGAGGGGAAATAAAGAGCATGGAACATGCATCTATGCCCAGAGTGCCATTAAAAACCAAAATGCCTGAAACTGTTTCCCACGGTGAAGCAATGCTGGCATATCTGTAAGAAGTGGAGCAATTCTTTCTCACAGTCTGCGTGCTGGGAGTGGTTTCCTAGATTAAATCAGAATTCTCAGGGATTCTTGAAGTTTTAATTCTGATGTGACACATCAGGTCAGGCAGAGTATTTAGAAGCACTCAGCATCCTCCAGTGGACGCTGGAAGGAAAGGAGATGTGACTATAAATAGGCTTTAGTGTTGCTTAAAATATCTTCAGCCATTTCACTCATTGCCCCAGCGAGAAGTAGGATTTGCATAGGATATCTAAAGCCATTGTGCTAATACTAGTCAGTAGATGGCATAACATAAACCCCATCAGCATCCACCTCCATGTGTCTTAGAGCTTGGTGAATTGATGAAATGTTTGTGTTGTAGCACTGTGTTGTGCGAATACCAGAGGAGCCATAGTCTGTCCCAGGGACCTCATAGCCTGAGCCCAGCATGGCGAGAGCAATTTGAATGTGCTGACAGCTGACCTGCTCTGCTCCTCAGCATTGTCCGTGGTGTGACCAGGATGTTCTCCAGGTACCGCTGTGTTTGAAATGCTTCTTTTTGATAACTCTAAAGGGTGCCAACTTTGAGTCTTACAGACTTGAAACTCTCACGAGAGGCTTTTTAAGTGTTCGGACCATGTCTCTTTTAGACATTTTACTCAAGATCCTCGCTTTTGGGGTCTTTTTGTTTTCTTTCAAGCTTGCTTTTCCTCAGCTTGGCAAGGCTGAATTTTCCTGGTGTTCATGGAAAGATGCCAGATTTTTAGTATTGTTTTTGTACTTTATTTCCCTGAATTTTTTAAGGTGAATACAACAACTGATGGCTCACAGAGCACTGCACTGAGAACACAGGATGCACCAGCAGCTCTGGCATTATTATAAGCTATTGTTTCTGCACAGTTGTTGCTTAGTATTTTGCAGAGTCTCTTTGAAATGCACCGTACAAGTTTCTGGTTCATTTCAATAGGGCTTTGTGTAGTAAAGTGAATACGTATGCAAACCACTGCCAGAATTGATCCCGGAGTTATGCTTTTATAAAGTGCCCCACACAATCTAGACAGATGGGGATTTGCAGATGTATTCCACTCTTTGCCTGACCCTAGTATCTATCACAGTACGTTCTGTAAAACTGCTGGTGCTGGATGTCCTGTGTAGTTGTTGTGCAGAGGAACTAGTTTCCCAGAAGGGGAAGCCATCCCTAAGAATGACATGGATGTTGCAAAGTGTGGCTAAAGTGCCAAAACTGCTTCCACCAAAGTATTCCTTCCATTATGTCTTGTGCCAGCAGCCATGCTCGTTCTCTGAAGTACCCTGTAGTGTGTCTCAGAGGTGCCTGGTGGTGTTGCCTGAAGCCCTGTTCCATTTCAAGGCCTATGCCTTCCACTCCTTTTTACCAGAGATGGGTTCAGATTTCATATTTGGAATTCCTGCTTCTTGCAAGCTCAGGGATTCTTTGCATCCCACATTCAGATATGGCCTATCCAAAAGACAAGGGGAAATTAAAAACATTACAGCCTAAATCCTCCTTTGTCCAGACTTGAAGTATGTTAAGACTTGGGTCCATCTGTCATTTAGAACAGCCTTTTTGTGTGTGTGTTTTTCTCTGTGGGGAAGAAAAAATAGTAATATTGCAAACCAAACCAGGTATTTCTGACTTCATGGGTTGGGTTTTCTTTGACTGTTTGTTTTTCACATTGCAGTGAAATTTGAGCACAGGGCTGTTAGGGCAGGAGCTTGTATTGCACGCTGTAAGATTACGAAAATGGCAGTAAAGATTGTGCAACTGTCCTCTAAAGCACAGCTCTCAAGCTGGTCATGTATCACCTGAATACGAAGTTCCCCTCATGCCCTTCAGCACAAACTGAGCACAAGGGGAGGAAATTACTACAAATGCAAGCATCACATCTTTGAAGCTAACCCTGCTATCAAACTGAGGCTCTCACCGGCCTAATGGGAGCTTGTTAGACCATGTGGTTAAGCTTAATTGGATGTGAGACATAGCTGACTGTATATCAAAGTCATATGCCTCCAGCAACTTTATCCCCAGGTAACCTCAAATGAGAAAAGTATCACTGTTATTATTCTTTATTTGTATTGCAAGAGAAGCTACAGGTCCACTGTCTTTATTATAGGCATGGCAGAAATCCACAATAAAGACTTTCCCAGGCCAGAGAGCTTTAAATCAGACTTTCTGAAAACAGACAACAGGTGGATACAGGCAGGCAGGGAAAGCAGTAGGTAACCATGAGATCTTGACTGGCAGCAGAATAATTAACATGAGTGTTTACCCAGGGGGTTATTTTTGGATGTGCAGGAGATGATTTAAACTCCTTTCCCCCTCTTCTGGTTCTGAACAGAGTTTGCTCCCATTATTCACAGCTTGCATATTTAACCTCCTTGGGTTTTTTTATTTGCTTGGTCAGTTGCATTAGACACACAAAATCCCTTCCTGAGACACTGGGCTTTGATACCCCTCAGTCTCCAGTTGCTTAAGTTTTGGTCTCCATCCAGGTCTCCAAAAGCTGAAGCAGGAATTGCCCTGGCTCCAGATAGCTTGTTTGGGTCATGGGTACAGGCCCTTGCTTGCCACTGAGGAAGGAGGAGGCTCCAGATGGCATCTCTGCCCTATATAGTTTCCTCTTCTGGAGGTTGATGACTCAGGTGAGTGATGCAGGTGCAGTGCCCTGCCCCACAGACATGATCAGACCCAGATGTTGGTAGAGGTGGTTTAGACACCCCATCCTTTGGGCTCTGTCCTGACCCAACAGCAATCTGCAAAATCCTGGGTATGGCCAAACAGGCAATTCCCCTCCTGAAAAAGTCCTTTCTCCCCCTAAAAGTCAACCTTTAAAAGCAGTTAAAAGCAATACCAAGTCTCAACGAGCTCCTAATGATCCCTCTGGTTTGCAGCCTGATGCACTTTGAGGACTCAGAGTAATCTTCCCTCTCTGACAGGCCCATCATGCAATGCTGACAGGCACTCAACTCAACCTCTCTCTACTACCTGTTCTGCTGAGGAAGGCCACTGTAGGCAGCAGTTACCTTTCTCAGTTTGTATAAAAATGTGTTGTTTTTTTTTGGTTTATTATTTTTAAAATATTGATTTTTTTTCTAGTTGGCATAATTCATCATCACTATAATCCACGCTGTTTATTAATACATATATATATATAGCACAAAGCAGGCTCAGGTCTAGCCAAACAGACATTGATATTTAACAAGGAGCTTCCTTAATATACACAAACCATTTCAATACATCTCAACCAAAGATTGCACTTTTTAAATAGGTACTATGTTTTTCATCTTTGTAAAACCTGTATTGATCTCAAAGAGTCTTTAATGTCAATCTGCAACTTACTTTCTTTGAAGTAAAAAATGGAAGAATTAAATATTTGCCCCATAAGATTAGACAAAGTTTTATATTGGCTTTAACACTAAATTAGTGTTGGGCTGGTTGCATTCAGGGTTTTTCTATTCTCTAAGGATTAAGGCTGTGATTTGTCGAATTATACTTGAACTGGACCAGATGCACTATTTATTGAGCTTATATAATCTTGTTTATTTAAGTTTTAGCTTGTAAACAGTTGGAATTTGTTAGTACTTGTTTAATGATGTAGGAACTGTCACCAATATTAACTGATCTGTGTAACTGATTGCAAAGTGTTTCAGTTTGTGTTTCTTAAAAAGAAAGATTTTAATAAAGAGAATTATAAAGTGTATACATTGGTGGGCAGTTGTCCCAGCAGCAACATGCTTTCAGCATCCCAGGGGACCCATTGAAAACCAAAGTTAATGAAAGATGGAGGGTAAAAAGGAGGGAGGAGGACAGAACGTTTGCTTTTAAATATAACTTGTAGAAGTTGTGATTCTGACCAGGTAGCTCCTTCCGTACAGACTACAAACAGTTGCCGTTGCCTGGTGCTGGTGCTGAACACATCTCAGTGGTTCACTATATAATTGTTATTAATGGCTATTACCCACTCCTGTTGCTCTAGATGTGCCCTCTCTTCCCTTTTCATTTCTAAATGAACTGGCCAAGCTCTCTGCCCTTGGAAACAAGGGGGAGAAGGTGAGCTGCCTTTTCTCTATCTCCATCCATGCTATCTTCTCATCCTTCTGAACTCACCATATAAACTCATCCGTAGTCAAGCACCTTCTCCACCTCATCTCAACCTAAGTGCCCCTGTCTGCCCATTTACCCTGTTTCCCTTGTGCTCTCCCTTTGCCTTTGCTGATTTTCTCTCTGTTTAGCAGACTGTCCTCCCCAGTTCCACAAGGACCTTTCTCACACTCTGGCGTTCTTCCTGGCTCACCTCCATCACCAGCAACCGGAGCTCCTGGGAGGAAATACTCAGCCTCTGTCAGGGTGATGTAAAGACACGCTTATGCTAAACATTTAAAGAATGCAGTGAGGACAAAAGCCAAGGGGAAACTCCACCACCAGCTTTGATGAATTCCCTCAGCGGAAAACATCAGGAGAACTGAGACAAGGCAACATCCAGTCCAGTGCAAGGCAAGGCAAGGCAGGGGGCACCATCAAAGAATGAGCTATGCCCCCCACCAAATACTAAGGGAGTTAAATAGGTCTGTTTGCCCCACTGGATGGGCAGGGTAATGGATCATGGGCAAAAAGATTGGCAATCAGGTTTTCTGACTCTGCAGTTCACTAAAGCAGCGCTTTAATTGTCTTTTAAGTAGCCATTTTGCAGCTGAAGCACACATGTAATGTATTTTAACCACAAATGGTTTCAGTTCTTCTGTCCTGGATGCACTGAAACCTTTGTACATGGGATCTTTATACCCTCTCCTCACAGCTGTGAATCTCTAGAAATAAGGCAAATCAGTTTTATAAGTGTTAACTTGGCATCACATATCCGTAACAAAAAGTAAATCCAAACTGTGGTGCTCAAAGCACAATGAATTTCCAGTCCAGATTTTGTCACACTGAATTTTCTTGGTGGAAAGGAGAACTCAGGTGTGAAAGACTTCACAAATGAACACTATCCTGCACCCAAATATCAGCTTGGCCTTTAGACACAAGGCTGGACCAGCATCACTTGGACAGCCAGGCTGTAGCCCAGCATCCTGCCTGACCCCTCTCCTTAGGGAGAGAGCTGGAGACAGTGCTGCCTGCTCTGGATGAGGCCACCGTGGGCTCAGCCATGGACACGCTTCCCTGATGCAAGCAGGGCCAGGCTGATGGGCAGCTTGCTGCACACAGCAGGCACCAGCGTGGCATGAAGCAGCCTCCCTCCGCCTGCTCTGCAGCACTGATACAGCCCAGGACTGCTGTGTTTGTGCAGGTGGCAACAAGGGCAGCCCCAGAGAACAGGTTTGCCTTTGCTTACTGTTCTCTGCCAATCTCTGCTTATCTGTGTCAATATGTTGAGCACTTCCTGCATGCTTGGCTTACCTGATGCAATGCTTGACGCCATGGGAGTATGCAGTATGTATTTGTGGAGGAGAAGTTCCCCCTGTTATGGAGAAGAGGGGGACTGGACAAGGACAAGGGATTCTCCCTGTAACATCTTAGTGGAACTGGGTGAAACAGTGCAGCGGTAGAACAGATCTTGCACAAAAGAAATATCCATAAGAATCAGCCTTCTCATTGCAGGGCCTGAGATGGCCTTACCAACCTGGTGGCCAGGAATCCCATCCACCTCGCCTGGCGTATCACACCTTCTCTTTGCTTGCCTTTGGCAGAGCTACAGTGCGTTACCACGCTGGCAATCTGCCCTAATCTTTATGAAACACACGGTCTTGTACTAACCTAATATATTCACAGCACCATGGAAACATGACTCCCAGATGCTGAGGTGAAAGAAGCAGAGGTAGTTTCAATCTCTCCCTTCCTAGCTATCCTCTTTTACTGCCATCATGAGGCTCAGGAAGGCCTGGATGGGCATCTCGGGGGCTTGGGAGCAGGCAGGGGAGGGATGGGGCCACTGGGATCTGTCTTCCACACTGGGAAAATGGTTTTATTAGGGCACATCTCCATGCAATTGTATCAGCCTACTGCAGGGTGAGATTTCAAATCAGATGCCCAAGGTGATTAAAGGCAGTCAGGGGCCTCAGTTCACATTGAGATCATTCTGGTTAAAGGGCTGTCTGTCAGGAGCAGCGTTCAGCTACCTGAAGTAGCTGCATTTAAACTGAAATAGGAGCATACGTCAGTTTTTAATTAACTGGGTCAGATCTGAGCGAGTGGGCATGTCCAAAAGCTCTTTGTGAACTAGAAAGCTGCGTGGGACAAGCTGAATCCAGCCTATTAAACATCTAAATAATTGCCAGGCAGAGTCTTGGCCAATATTCCTCAAGGTAAGACAGTAAGTATCAACTCTGGGTCAGAAGGCAGCTTTTCCAGCCTGATTTCTTCCCAGCACCTTAGAAATGAAGGTTCCTGTTTATAAGCTGTCCTCCCCTTATTCCTGAGCCTTGTTTGAGGACATGCATATTAGCTCCCGCTTCCTTAAACACCATCTTGATGTCTTTAAAGGACACAGGAAGCATGTTTTGTTTGTGGGTTTCTTCTCTGGCTGGGCTGTGTTTGCATTGCAGCTAGTTTATCTTTGGCAGATAGCAACGTGTTCTTGGCAGCAAACACACACCTTGAGCTCAGGGGGTGTAGCCACACCATGTTTTGCACACCTGCAGTGGGGAACTAGGAGAAATTTGCCTGTTTGTATCACAGCTGAGATGTTAAAACCAGTTTCACAGCAGTGCTGTTACTGCTTTGGAGAGGCCCCAGCTCCCAGGAGCTGTGCAGCATACATGTGTGTATCATAGAATCACAGAATGGTTTAGGATGTAAAGGACCTTAACATCACCCAGTTCCAGCCCCCTGCCATGGACAGGGACACCTCACAAAGACCATATCGCCCAAGGCCCTGTCCAACCTGGCCTTGAACACTTGCATGAGCAAGCCTTGTGGTGCCCCATGTGACTTTAGCAAGGAGCAGCTGGCACTCGGACATACTTCCCCAACATTACAATCACAAGAAATATTGTTTTGGTGTGTGCTCAAGCTGAGTTTCTAACCTGCTTATTTACCCTGTTCGCTGTTACTTCCTGTAATGCTCTCTGTGCAGGTATGAGCTGTGCTGGCAAGCTCGATGCACTGAGGCACACACAGGGGCAGGTATTGGTGTTCCCCAAGGTGCCCTTGCAGGGTCTCTGGGAACAAGGCAGACCTTAACCAAGTGTGCTTGCAGCAGATTTGGCTGAGTAAACAGAAAGTATGCTGAGACCAACAGGAAGAACAGCCCAGGTCTGTCCTGATGCTAATGGGGATCAACACCATTCCAGATGGACTACTCCAGCACCTACTACCATCTGATTGCAATTGGGGAAGATTAACTCAGTTAGGAGGATTTGGTAGGTATTTGTCTGCCAAGAGATCAGCAAGGCAGTCAGGATGCTGTAAATGATCCCAGAAGCCTTCTCCTTTATTTGCCTCACAAATTTACCTTGTTGGAGGTGAGAGTGAGGGACAAAGGGTATTTTAGTGACACAGGGTAGGGATTTGCCATTGGATGTCCCCTTCCTGCGGCAAACACAGAAGGAAGCTCAGCTGCTGTAGGGGCATGTGGAGACCTGGCAGTGCCTTGTGTGACTGATGCTAGGCTGTGTATGAAATGGACCCAAGAGGTCTGAAATGAATGGGTAGGATTCTGTTCATGGGTATTTCCCACCAGCAAGCTGATGTCCCTGTGACTGCATGTTTCTAGGCAGTGAGTTACCTGCTCCTCTGCTCTTATCTTCTTGTAAAGGCAGATGCTGCTGCTGTTCTGTCACTGGCATGTCTCTTCCCAAACCCCCTCCATGGGGTGTGATCCCAAAACCAGCGGTGAGGTTGCATCGAGGGCTACTTGAACTTCAAGGTAAGTTAAATACCTGTTTAAAACAGCATCAGGTGCAAGCAGTGTGAGAAAGTGAAATTAATGTATCCCATCAGAAATACAGTTTGGGTACATTCCTCCTCTGAGCTGCTCCATCTCCCTGCACTCAGGGCATGTTTGCACCATGGCAAGGAATGGTATGAACTCACTTTCATGAATTACTTCTTGTCAGCCAAGCAAAGTGGGAAGCAAATGATGTTTGATTAAACCACCATGCAGGTGGTCCAGGCGAGTGGATGTTAGCTCAGAAGGAGGTATGTGCACCAGGAGTTAGCTGACACACTAGCACCTCTGTGGTATCTTGATTGCTTGTGATCTTGCAAACATGCCTGAAGATGCAGACAGTATAAAACAGAGCAGTGCTTATGAGGTTTCTGAAGCTCAAATCTGCTTGTATTGGGTTCTGGAAGCTTTCAACAAAGACCACCCACTGCAATGAAGAGGAATCCTTTTCCTGAAATGCAAGGGACCGAGACACAGATCCAACCTCTTTCAATCGTAGAATGATTGAGTAGTTAGGGTTGGAAAGGACCCTAAGATCATCTAGTTCTAACCCCTCTGCCATGGGGAGTTCTGTGCCCTTTGATGATCTTGTGGAGCCTTTGAATTCCTCTTGACCTACAAGAGGTTTGCTACAGTGCAAAATGAGTTTCTGGAGCAAAAAGATCCTTCTTTCTGAGGGGATATATGCCACTGAGGCTCCACATCTTCCATCTTTAAAGAGTCATCCTTCAAGGTGAGTGTTGTCATAGGCTGCTAAAAGAATCTTTTCCCACCACTTTCCTCATGTCAGCATTTCTGGAGCTCCGGTGCGTTGCGGCTGCTGTTGTTATGTAAAGATTTATGAATGGCTGCAAAGTTCAAAGGCATACTGGCAACCCCAAGTCCCAAAAAGCCAGAGTCAGCCCGAGCCCTGCCCCGTTTCCCAAGAAGTTGTTTGCCAACTATTTCTTTTCCTGACTTTTTTTTGTTACTAGCCCACAAACTTTAGGATCTCTTTATTCACCTCCCAGCTTTTTGAGCATTTAGGTTGCGCTGGTTTCAAGCTTTCAAATCTTTCATCCCCAACCTTGAGGGCTAGGGACATACTTTGTTTATAAATGAAAGTTGCAATTCCCTTTTTGAAAGGAGCTGGGATTTTAGGATATATTCCCCAAAGCATAAAAGTTGTGATAAAATCACAGAAGTTGCCAGCAGTGCAACAGAGTCTCCTCTGTTTGGAAGAGAAGGCACTGGGCTGCAGCGAGCTGCCAGCATCACTGGCTACTGTCATGTTAGTGAGTCAAATGAAAATAACACTGTGGTTAAACATCAGTTCTGCTGAAGAAGATAACCTCATCTGCTTCTCACTGCAGTGCTTCACAAAAGCGCTGCCTTTGTAATCCTCTGGATTAGTGTCCACACTCAAACTGTGCCCCAGAAGGCCCCTGCACCCCTGACAGGGCACATCTGAAAGTATAAAGCCCTCTCTGGGATGCAGAGGAGGTTGGTGCCAGCCCGGCACCTCCTGGGACACGTGGCTGTGGCTGCATCCAAACCAGGAGCATTTCAGCTTAAGCGATCTTCCTTTCTTCCCTCCCCTTCCTCTTCTCTGTTGCTTTAATTTCAGTGCCGTGCTGCCTTTCACGTAGCCCCCCTCAGCTTGAATCAGATCCCTTTTGTCTGTGTTGTCAACACAGCTGTTTAAATCCCTTCCCCCAAATACCCCTGCTTTCCAGAAAGCTCCTGCCTGGGAGTGCCAAGTGCTGTTCTGTGCTTGTGGCTTTTTGTCAGGTCCTGGGCTAAGCTCAGATTCCTGTTTGGACCAGCATGAGGTCAAAATGGAAACGAACTCAGGAAAATCCTCCACTTCAGCAAAGCCTGATGCTCGCTGGCTGTACGCTGGTGGCTGCCGCAGCACTCCAGCCTGAGACTGACAAGCAATGCGGAGCAAAGTGAATGATTAGCGTTATTAAAAATGCTTTGCAATTATACAGCACCTTTTCATCTGGAGATTTCAAAGCTTCGTAGCACTCACACAAAGTTACTTATTATTCCCAGTGTTTAGCAGAGTCAGGAAACGCAGGAAAGCAGCTAAGTGACTTGCCTCAGGTCATACAGTAAGTCCGCGTCAGATGGGAACTCGGCCCTGAAGTGCTGACTTTGTGGCTCATGCCCCAACGTGAGGACACACCTCACCCTCTCCTGTGCCAGCAACTTGAGGGTGCAGAGGTGGGGGGGGGGGCTTGGCCCACCAGAAGGGTGAGCACCACAGTTCCTAAGCAGCACCACCATTCCTAAGCCTTACTCCCTCCCTTGGGAGCCTCATGCACACTGCCAAGGGGCTGCTGAGGGATCTGTTATGCCTGATGCTGCAGTCCAGCTTGTTACAGCACAGGGTGGCCAAATCCATGGCAGACAACGACCTGGAGGGCAAGCTGTGGTGTGGTGCGCCCCTGGACTGAGTATCGTCACCACAGACCCATCTCCAGCACGCTCCATCTAGCCCTCTGGCATACACACATGGGAGAATACAAGGACTTTCCTTGTCAGGGGAGATCTCTAGAGGCACTGCAGCCTTGATACTCCAGAACACGCTGGGCAAGAACTGGTGATGACCAGAAGTGGTTGTGCTTTTATCAGCAGTGCAGTCACACTAGCCAAGCCCTGGCTACAGGGAAGGTGCAGCAGCACTGATTCCCTCCGGGCCTGGTGGTCCAAGCCTGCCGAGGAGCCCAGATGTATGTGCAGACACCTGCCAGGAGATCAGAAATACATTCCTCTGTACTGTTAGGCTCTGTGGCTGGCTCAGGTGGCTGATGCACTGGGTGCCAAACCTCTGTGCCTTGCAGCAAGAGAGCTGAGAATGTTAAGCCCTTGCACACTAACAGTCCTCTGACACTTCAGCACGGTGCTGGGTCTCTGGGTCAGTGTGTCAGCAGGGACAAAAGCAGGAGAGGGTCCTGAAGAGGAAGAGTGAGAGGAGACAACCAGAAGAAAAAGCAGATGTGAAGCAGGATGAAGAGAGGCAGGCACAGCTCTAGACCTCTCTGGCCTTGGCCGAGTCTCCTGGCCTTGCTGAGGTAAAACCCCTTTGTGGTGTTTTGCACTAAAGATGTCTTGAACAGATCTATTTTTAATGTAAAAAAAAAAAAAATAATATTTCTAAAAAGACCAACTAAACCACTTCTGCCTTCCCAACGTGTTGCTGATTTTTACTCTAGGAATACCAGGAAAATCCACTTTGGTCAAGTTTTTTCCTAGCAGAATTGAGATGCTCCAGGTTTCTAATGATAAACAGTACCCTGCTTAAAATGTTATATGCCTGCAACCAAGGCAGGCTTGACTGATACAGCTTCAGACTTCCAAGGGGTTTATTTAAATATATAACAGGAACTAATCCATAGAGCCAGCTTTCCTTAGGAGCTCTGGGATTTACAAGTCTAAACTTTAACGCAATGAGATTCCAGGATTGGGGATAAAACTCTAATTAATTAAGCATGACTTCACTGGGGATAAAACCCAGGCAAGGGGAAAAACCTGAAGACAGAGGCTGCAGCTTAGAATCATTTAAACCTCAGAAATGACACCAAGAACGAGCAGTCATCACAAGGAATCATTTTAAAAAGCAAAATATCCCACTGGGTGTAAAAGCTAAGTCTCAAAATTGAGTTGGGGTTTTGTCTTTTAAAGGTTATTAATAAAAATGGGAAAATTATTTTCCTGGCTGTATATGGCTGAAGAAAACACAGAGGAGAAAGAGAGATTATATGGGATAGAGGTTTATGTGTATTAGGTATGTGCAAAACCCAAACTCATGCTTTGCCTCAACTTTCACTGAGGTTGTTAATCATGTGGCTGCAGATGAGAAGGATAATGGGATGGGGGTATGAAAATGTTCATGGTCAGGATAGAAGCAAATCTCAGGGCTCCTTCCTGCACTTAAGGCAGAGGAACGGGCTGATCCGCATGCCAGAGCTCTGGAAGAACTGGCCTGATGTCTTTAACAGGTCCCTCAGTCAGGGAGAGGAGCACAGTGAACCTGTACAGAAGTGAACAGATTGGGACAAGAACAGGCATGAAAGTTTCAGCTTAATAGTATATGGAAAGCTTCAGAAAAAATGGTGAAGCAAAGGCTAGCAAAAGAGAGGGAGGTAAATGGCATGAGATTAAATGGGTTTATCAAACCCATTTATCTTTCTTGGGTAAGGCAAGCTGCAAGCCATTTGCTTAGTGAAGGAAATGGGGTGGATCTCACCTATCTAGACTTGAATTGCACATTTCATATGGTGCCATGTGGAAAAGTCTTAAGAAAAGGGAGAAGTGATTTAGCACAAGGTTCAAACCCCATAAAGATCTGCTGTGAGAGCAGCAGACGGCTGTCAGGCTGGAGGGCACTTACCAGGGGCGTATTAAACATCACTCCTGGAGATCTAGTAAAGCGCTTTTGTAAATGATCTTGGCATTTATGTTAGTGGGGAACTGGTGAAATTGCTGATGACAGAAAATATGAAGCAACCTTAGGACACAGGAGGCTTGGGATATTACACAGAAAAAAGTAGTCAGCAGCAGAAAGTGGTGGTCATAGGCACAAATGGCTGAACCTTTTCCTACAAGCTAGTTGACAACTCACACTTGGATCACCAAATAACCGACTTGCCAACACAGTGGAAACATGAAGCAAGAAATGCAGTCCTGAGAGGCAGCAGGAGAGGCGCAGCCCAGGCTGCAGCAAAGGCTGGATGTGCTTTAGGAGAATCTATCTTGTTTCATTTTGCAAAGAGAATGCTGAGAGAGGGAGGATTTCTCTCCATTAATACTCCCAGGAAAAGAGAGGGAAGAGCTGAAGGTGCGGAGGGCTGGTGCTGATACAGAAGACATGATCAAAAAGAGACATTAGAAATTTTGGATAGATTGTTATTAAGCTTCTGACAGTGTGGTTCTGGAATAGCCCCCCCATTGCAGGCATGCATGCAAAAATATTAGATCACTGAGGATGGAACTTGGTAAGTTTACAAAAAGGATTATATCACACAGTTCCTGTGATGACAGGAGATTGGTAGCACAGAAGTTTCTGCCAGTCCTATGCACAAAGGTAACTATTCTGTAGCCCTGTCAATATAAATATGGAGCATGTGATTATACACACACAAAAAGCAGGCACATGATTTATTAATCACAAGACCTCAGCTTGTCAAATAATAATTACAAGGCAATAACACACCTTGTTTTAATAAATGGTTCCCTAGGATTTTCTCCCACAGTGAACCAGTGAAAAAGGACAATTATTCAGAGGTAAAGGCGGTATTTCGTGTTTCTGGTTGTTAGCTCTTAAATGAACTCACTGTCTGGATCTCTTAAATCAAGCACTCCCATTTTTCTGCACATTTCACAAGTTCAGCCCTTTCCAGTAAAGCTTCTTTTCAGATGCGTGGTTGCCTTTTGTTAAGGCAAGAATGAACAGATGACAACTGCAGCACAGAGGAGACATGCCTGGAACAGTTTTACAGAGCAAACCCAATTCTATCACTTCTGCCAGGAGGGTGTACTCAGAAATGTGAAGAAGGAAGGCTTTTTGTGCAGTGTGAGGGGCAAGTCCTGGAAAGCCACAATAAAGACAGGCAAGCTTCAGTTTGGGAAAGTGTTATCCAAAGCCATCACAGTGGGTGACACTTCAGTCTCCATGTTCAGGCAACCATATGGTGATCCCCCTCCACCCCTCCAAAGGGTTCCCAGTCTTGACAGGCACTGCACATACAGGTCTGCAGCATAGCTCCATTCCCAGCTCACGGATGGAGCTGCAGGAGGATGTTCAAAAGCAACTCTAATTACTGAGCATTAAAAAACAGCAAAGGCATGATTTACTATCCTTTCAACCCGGGGCTGACGCTGCCTGCTGAAGAATGGGATTGCTGCGCTTGCAGTTCATTTTATGAAGGCACCTTTGCAGAAGATGCAAAAATAAAAGTAGGCTGAAGGAAGAGAAAGCAGAGGGCCAAGAAACAGGCAACTGAACAGAGCAGATTGATTTAACAGATACGATACATTCTTTGCCATGTGCATTATGTGTGGCAATTTATATTCCAAGTGGCACAGTAACAGACTCGACTGTAATCAAACAGCACTGCTGAGGTGTCAGGAGCACAGATGCTGCCTATCGAAAATATTTAAAACAGAAAGTAAAACTTTGAGAAACCCACAGTGAGGGGAGCACAATGAGAATGATTTGTGCTGTTTCCAACCCAACACCATTTCTCTCCGCTTTTCTCCGCCCTCTTCTGTGCTGGAGGTCGGGGACGTATGTGAGCCACGGCAGCTGCAGCTCAGATAAACCTCGATGAAAAGGAAAGGCCAGCGGCAAACTGTCCAGGGCAGTCTGGAGACACCCCGTGTCTATTGTGCACTGGAGATTGGATAGGGGGAAGGGCTGCTCCACGTGTTTTGGGGAACTTCAGCCAATGGATTCCTCCCCTGGGTGTTACAGGAGGGCTTGGCCAGCATGTGAAAAAGGGAGGGGAGAGTTTGAAAACAACCCAGCAGGCTCTAAGGAAGGAAGGCAGCTAGAAAGTGACCTGCTCGCCTCCGTGCAAGCATTCTGCTCCAGGTGACTGGCGGTGTTAAGGGTGGGAGCTGCTGGCGGGTCCCCCTTGGCACAGGTTGGTGCGGAGGAGGTCCTGGGTGCAGGTAACCCCGGGATGCAGGTGTTGGGGAGAGGATGTTGAGCTGCACAGCCCGCATGGGTTGTCTCGAGCTGCAGATTGGCCAGAAATCGTCAAAAGAGGGTAGTTTCTTTTTCTGTGGGAGGAGGAATTCTGCTCTTTCGTTTTTATGGGAATTTTGGTGGTATGTTTATTATTAATATGGCTGGGGGAAGGAGGCTGGGAGAGAGGAAGCAGGGCTCTACAGCTCAGAGATCAGCATGTGATCAGCTGTCTTTACAATATTGCAGGCGGTTTTGAGGTTAGAAAGGCAAAAAGGTGACATCTTTGAGCAGACTGGTTGGTAACAATGGAAAAATACACATAATCTCTCATGCACATCAGACCCTTTTCAGGTCACAGTGTTTTACAAATCAGATAGTATGCACAGTCAAATCTAGACTAGATTTTCAGTGATTGATAACCCAGCTGCTAACAGAGAAATTCAGTAGAAGAAAGGAAAACCACACCATTTTCTTATCTGGAGGTATGCTGGATGGTTTAGGGGTTTTAATCTCCTTTTGATAACTGACCCAGCTTTTGGGCCTCTTGGAATTGACCCAGTCTTAAATTTTACTGGAAAATCCTTTAGTAGTTTTCCACAGTGCTTTAAAATGTATAATTGGCATGATGCACTCACTTGGTATTTTGTGTCACCTTCTCTTGTGCAGGTTTTGGTTAGTTCTGTTTCAGTTTCTCTGCCACCTATTTCCTCTTCACTGAAAAACATTTGTAAAGCCCCTTTTCTGCCTTGCAAGGGAAGCTGGATACCATGGTCTGTTTGCTTGGTATGTGCAATGGAGGCGCATAGAGCAAATGAGATACTATGTTTTGATTGATGGAGAAACAACATCTTTTGAGGCTGCCTCTAGGTTGCATGTGAAAGAAGTCCTGTGTGAGCATGCTGAAGTGTCCTGACTTGAAAATGCCTGCAACTTAGTGTCTTCATGAACAAGAAAGGTCTTCTTTCTGTCATTTGCCTGATGGGGAAAGGATTTATCATTAGAAATACAGCAATTGTGCTGCACATTCTTTTAACAGATCACTGTTGGTTTAATTCTTAAACCAAGTTTTGATGATTCATGCAGAACTGGGCCAGTAAATTAAATGAGAGGCTCTTACACAGGGAAAGTTTGGCTCTTTTTTCAGTCAAAAAGTACACTGATTTGGAGTAAATTATACTGGAAAAAATATGTAAAAATACTATAAAATTCAAGCCCTAATCTATTAACTGAGGAGGATTCTCCGGTTGGCAGTTGAAATATCCTATAGCGCTAAAGTACTAAAGCAGAAGGGATCTGTATTTGCTTCCCTCATACCACTGGACTGCTATTGCTTGGCCTCTCCAGAGTGAAAAATTACAGTGAAAAAACAAAGGGTTAGCTGAGGTTTTAGAAGAAACTGTGAATGGAGGCAAAATACACGAGGATGCAGAGAGACTCTTGTCTCTAATTAGGTGTCTGGCCTCGGGGGTTCATATAGAATAAACAGGGCCAATGTAAACTAAACTAAGGCGGAAAGTTTGGAAGGTTGTAGGTGGGTATGGCTGGTTTAGCTGAAGCCGCACTGGGTTTAAGAGTTCCAGCAGCGTGGAAGGTGGCTGCAGCACATTTGGATTGCCTGGACAGCAGGTATCCTGTTTGTCAACTGTGGGCCCATTGCAGTGTTTCCCAGTCCCCCTGCCCAAAACCCTGTCCTGTGGCACACAAGGAAGAGAATGTGTGAAGAGAGAGCAAAAGGTCTGAGATCCCCATGTTAGCAACGCAAAGAAGAAGTAGCATGCTATTTCTGTGATGGTTTTGGTGCAGAAAATAGATTTCCTATTAACGGAGGAGGACACGATGTTGAAAGGGCCATCAGGGTTTCCTCAGGTCTGTCACTGCAAACACACATCTCCTCACGGTTCTCTCACATGCCGGCATTCATCGTGTCAGATCTGACCTAAAACCGGTCAAAGGCGTTTCTAATCGACACTACTGAGCCTCCTGCAGGTTAAGAAGTGAGGATATGGTGACCAGGCACACTTTTGTGGGCGGACTGGGGTAACGTACAGGGCAAAGTTAGCTGCGGGTCCGGTGCGTGCGGGACAGCCCCAGAGGACACTTCCTCACACACCTACACAGCGTACAGCAGCTTCATTTCAACCAGCAGGTACCAAAGGCCCACAGGGCAAGAGGAGGAAGGAGCCAAGCCTCGCCGCTCGTCTCACGCTCCACGCCCTGCGGGATCCGCTCCTTTACCTCCCGTCTAGTCGAGGTTCTGGCCACGGCACTGCCTCGGAGGTGTTTTATAACCGGGTCTGGGAGGCGGGTTACATAAAGGGGCGCGGGGAGTGCCCGGCGCTGTCACGCAAACCCCGCCGGGACGCGGCCAAAGACGGTATGGATCGAGCCCCGCTCCGCCAAGCAGCGCGGCCAGGCCCCGGCTGCGCGACCCCCGGGGCGGTGCCGCCGCCGATGCGGGCCGCCCCC
>JAOEHX010024887.1:0-40118 GCA_025448015.1 Bolborhynchus lineola | reverse complement strand
ACCGCGGCGGGGGAGCAGCGCCTGGGACCGGGCGGAGGGAGCCGGGGGAGAGGGGAGAGGAAAACCCCTCCGGGCGCCTTGGCTGTGGGTGCTCAGGCACATTCCGGACCTGGGCTCACTTTGTTTAAAACGTGGATCCAATTTTATTATTCTTTTCCCTCCCCCAAAAAGCGGGCACCCGGTGCGGGAGGGGCTGGGGTGCCCTTCTTGCGGAAAGGGAAACGGAGCGGAAGGGCAGCTCCGGCGGACTGAGGGGTTGCCCCGGCTGTAGCACCCGGCGGGGTGGCTCGGTGTGCCACGAAGGAAGGCAGGGGGCAGGAGCTTCGGGCTGCAGACAGAAATCCCTGCTCAGGGCAGGTGTGAAAATGTGATCCTGCAACTGCGGTTGCCTTCATTGATCATCGTGAGGTAGAGGGAAGGGGGAGGGAGGGAGATGCTCAGGGTTCCAAACGGATACCCAGCTCCTGGCAGGTACACAGAGGTCGTATTACAAATACTTCAGCGGGGGATGCATGCATAATAGATTGAACATAGGTTGGTTTATAAGCAGTTCTCCCGCCCAAGGCATACTTCTAAAACGCACCTTTGTCTGGATTCTAGCAAAATGAGAACTCCTGGATCTCTGAATTGGGAAGGAGGGCATCTTTAAGAGAAGAAACCACAGGCTGGGTTGTTATTTGCATCAGCTCGGAGAAATGTTTTGGAGTAATAGGTTTCAAGTCATCCTGATGGCATTTAATTGTGGTAGATCAGATTCCTTGAGTGCTTCAAAGCAACTGGACAGGACAAAAATCATCACTATTTGAAAGGCAGAATTGGGCTGCAGGCACTTAGTGTGATTCTTGTATTCATTTTGCTAGTTCTCAGGGTAGCGTAAGTGCTCTTTGCACTGCAGCAGTCTCTACTGATGTTTACTGCGTCTCTTCTCATGAGTTATAAAGACACTCAGGATTTTAACAAACTAATTGCCATCGTCTGCCCAGTGAGAAACAGCAAGGCTGGACATGAGGCACAGCTGTAAAAGGCTTTAGAGACAAATGACTTAACTTAAAGAATTCTTTTTTTTTCTTGGATGGATTTTCATTAAACGAGGCAGGAGGGATTTCTTTCCTTGATAAGACTGCAGAATGCTTAGTGTCATTTGAACACTTAGGCAATTGAGAATTATCCCTCTTGGGCAAAATGAAATGCAGAGAATTTAGGGAACTAGTGCAGCCTGAGGGTGAGCAGGCATTTCTCAGGTATATGATATATGTGCCATGATATAGATATGTCTTTGGGTGCTGAATGAGTTGTGCAGAAGCACTAAACTAGTATAGGTGTTTAAAGATGCTGAAATACAATTTGCACCTGGTTCTTGAAAAGTTAATAAAATAAGGACTACAAGGAGTCCTTCTAGGTCATTCCTTTAAGATTATCAAATGAAGACTCAGATCAGCACAAGAAACAGTTACTGAACTCAAGACCTTGTTTGCTGAGTGTTCTGCATTTTCATTCATGCAAAGTAGCATATGCAATTACCTTCTTATTCCTTTTTAAAATCCAGGTTAATATCCCTTACTCTGGTATTAGAAAAGCTATAAGTGGCATCACCTGTCTGTATTCTAGATGTATTTAAGCATGCTTTAGTGAGTGAATTTCAGCAAATGTTTCCCTTGATATTTACTAAACTCCCTTACTCAAACAGTTAAATGTTTTCCATGGGTTTGACTGTAAATTCTCTTTTGGGCCTTCCCAACTAATTCCTTACAATAGCATCCCAATCCAGAACATCAACCCTTACAGAGACCTTAGCTTTTATATTTACACAGACATCCCTGTTCCTAAACTAGTTCCTTGAAATTGTGGCGTTACATGTGGGAAAATAAATGTCTCAAGGAAGTGCGATGATCTGTCATAAAGGGGTATGTTGTCCATTACATCAGGAAAGAATTGGTGACAAGAGGGAGTGCCAATCACTAAGCAGCAAGCTCATGTTTAATTCCTGTTGATGTCAGTGGAACCTTAATATGAGAGTTATGGCAGGCAGAGAAATCAGGTAGTTGATGCTGGTTGCTGGCAGATAGGCGAAAGTACCAAATATATTGATTTTCTGCATCTTTTAGTATGGTATGTTTATCATCTTCATGCAAACCTTATACTTATTTAAGTGATAAATGAGAAGTTTGTGACTCAGACTGAAAAATGTTTGAAGCAAATGAAGCTTTCTTCACCTGGAAAATACAGTAATGGGCTCAAAACCATGCATTTTTTAAATCTAGATAAATAATAATGAGGTTGTTCTGCTGTCTTTTGCTTGCTGAGATGTTATTTGACTGGCAGTGGCCTTAAAGCTTGGTTTTGAAGTCATTATGGCCATATTGGCTGCTGCAGCTCCACAGGAAAGCTTAGGTCAATAAAGTTGAATGGATGTCAATATGGCCTATTCCAAAGCTCATGGAAATCAATTGGAGTATTTCTGCAGACTCAGTTAGTTTTAGGTCAGGCGTTTACTGCAGAATTAGCAAAGTGTGTTTGATCTCAAGGGACACGGTTTAATATAGTAGGGTGTATTTGAGGTAGAAGCAGAACGTAACTATCCTGTACTTGTTGGTACATTCTAGTGAGGCAAAAAATGCTGGCTGCAGCATCAGGTTCTTATTGTATGAGCTTCCATTCAAAACTCCTTCTGTAACTCACTAAACCGAAGAGGTTTGGTATTCGCTGCCGTTACTTGAGTGCCATTCATTTTTATACAGTAGGCTAAACTTAAATTTAAACTTGCCAACCTTTAAACTGTTCTGAAGTCATGTGCCTGGAGGTAAAAATGACTGCAAAGTGGTCTTAGACAGGTCTCTGGAGCATGTTTGTATATTTTTAATTGTGAGGGTTTGACTATCTAGACACTGCAGCTGGGATTTCTGACAGACTTTGAGAGTACCTAACATATTCATTACAAACTGAACACTTAGTTTCTTCAGGACAGATTTACAGAGAAAGACTTTTTGCTTTAGTTATGAGAACAGAGTTCAAAAATACTTATGAAATTCACAAGCTTCATGGTGTTTATACCAACAGAACACATTCCAATTTAGTAAAGCAGAATGAAGGTTTGTACCTTCTCAGAGAAGAAGCCAGCCTTTTGACTTATTTGACTCGAAATTAGCTTGGATGAGAAAACATCAGCTCGTTTTGAACTGGGCAACTTCTGAGCAAAATGGGTTGAACTGTGACTTACTGTGTATCCATGGAAGTGGTTGCTACCATTCATCACCACAACACTGCAGAAGGTTCACAGTAACCTGGTACAGCAGCTTCCCTGTGCACTCTCTAGCTCATTTCTGTTGAAGTAAGCCAGATCAGCAGAGGCTTGCTATTGAAGTTGGCTGAAGCTTCTGACATGTTTCCAGCAATTAAGCCGGCAGAGTGGGAATAATTCCTGCTCTTGCGTGTTCTCCTCTTGTACTATGGGCTGCTAGCCCCTTGGCAGGGAAGGTGGAAGAACTGGTGAGTCAGCTTTGGAACTGCCATTGAGAACAGCCTAGGATGTAAGCATGAACCAAAATCAATGTCATATCACAATCAAAGAAAGTGTCAATGCTGCAGTTCACTCAGGTGGAAGAAAACTAAAGGGTCTCCAAAACCAAATGGAGATTTGAAGATCATTCAAAACCACAGCATCCTGTTTGTGTCCAGCACAGGGAACATGATCAGTCTGTTTACCAGAACTGGACTTGAACCACTAATGAAATAAAAGTTGCTTGGAATAAATTATCACAGTGACAGAATTAAACCTTGCTGTTGTTAACCACAGAAACTTGAAACTGTTACTCTTTGTCTCAAGTTTATTCTGTATTTGCACTTACATTCCAGGTGGGACTTGTACTAGTAGTTCTATAGTGCAATTAACTGAATTATCTGTAGGAGACAGGCTTTTATGATTAGACTGTACATTTGAATGTCTTTCTGTACAAGTTCCAAGTAACTTCATATGAGGCAGTAACATGTCGTAACAAATAGCAAAAACCTACCAGAAAAAAATCGTGCATTCCATGCAGACATTTGAAGCTATGATAAAGAATTACATACATATTTCTTTTCTAGAAATAATATAAAATTTATTTTAAAATAATTAGTGAGAATTTATCTGCACAAACCTTTGGTATGTATTTTTTTCCTGTATAAAGAATTATAATCTCAGGGAATAAGTATGGATTAGGGAGGAATTTATAGTTGTGTTTGTGCCAACATTGACTATGTGGCTTCTGACAAGCTGTCTGTATCTCATTATCTTGCATTTATAAATTGGACTACAATTCCACAAGGAATTCAGTAAGACCAGGTTAACAATTCACAGTAAGAAAGGCAGTGTTGACTTTTGCCACTTTGAGAGTAAGAATAGCTCACAGGTGCCCCAGCTCCTTTGGTGCTATACAACACCACTGTCCAGCAAGTGGGGAGCAAGTGGCAGGACCTGGCCAGCTTCAGTTCTCCCTTGCTCAGCTCTGTTGGTGCTTAGGGCATGCTGCACTGATGGTCCAAGGTCAACCAAGGAGGACAGGGCTCAAAAGTTCTACTTTAGCATTGTTGGGTTGCCATCATTGTCAGCAGTCTGCTGCCCACAACAGCTCCTATTTGTCTATTTCTGAACTCAGTCCTCATAGTCATGTGTCTCATTTTAAGCTTTTAAGCACCTCTTGGTTCAGAGGTTAAGCAATTTACTATTACACAGCCACAGGTGAGTTGCTGAGAATATAACTATAAATACTAAGCAATAATACTGCTACTTAATTTCTAGCACTCCTGTTCCATATACTGCTACTGCCACACTTGTATTTTCTGAGAATACTTTCAGTGCTTATAAATAGTGCTGACCTCACTAAGGAAGCTGATAAAAAATTTAACGCATAGTTGTAAAACTATAGCCTCTAAAAATCCATCAGTGCAACAGACATTTAGGTAATTCTTTTCTATTGATGGTCTTTATCAAAACTGAGATGGAATTTACATTTTCCTGGTAGAGATAATGATGCAATTTATTTGAAGTTAAAAACACCCCCAACAAAGGAACAAGAAAAATGACTGGCAGTTAACTATTAAGTCAGTCAATGTGTTTTTCCTCTGAGTCAGTCTGTTCATTATCATAAAGACTTATTTTCAGTCCAAATCCCTTTTTCATGTCTGAACCCTAGCAAACAGTGTTAAGACATCAAGTATTTGGGAAATAACATTCTTCTAATTCAAAAAGACATATGTAAACGACAGTGATTTAGTTTTTCTGGAAGTGAGAAATTAGTCACCAAAGTGTTTAAAGCCTCATGTGATCTTGAAGTTCCTCAGTAAACCTCAGTAGGTTCTCTGGGAATCTTGGCAGCTTTGCGCCCACAGAATGAGGTTTTTCTGAGTAGGCATGTTGAGTGTCAAAGTCACTAGATAAAATTGACTTCAGGCGGTGCAGTGATTACAGTCCTTGTAAGATTCTTGCTTCCCACAGCCAGGCAGTGTATTAGTGAGCTTGCCTGTTAAAAATAATTCAGAAGATAAAAGGACAGGATTTGTAGAGGGGTTGTTTATGTAAAAACTGACTGCAGTATAGTCCAAGAGTGGTGGATGATAAGAAGGGACATTCTTTTAATCCAGCTTTTGGCTTTGACTCAAGTCAGAGGCTCTATGGACTGATGTCAGTTGTGCCAAACTCCTGGTGTTCCGGCAGGTTCATTCTGGCAACAAGGGATGCTTGGTCTGTCTTGACAGCTCCTCTGTGTCCCCTTTTGTTTATCTGCAGAGTTGACCTAACAACCACACATGGGCTGCTTAGCACACTGCTTGCAATGGCACCTCACCCTGATTTGTGGAAAAGAGCTTCATAACTCGCAGGGTTCTAAAGCAGGTATGTTTATTGCTGTGCTGGGTGTGAGGGGGATCTTTCCTCCTAATTCGCACACCGAGAGCTCAACAAGCTAGGTATTTGTTACGCACAAACATGCATACTCGTCAGATTTCACGAGCGTAGGAGGAGATTATTACAATTAGTTCCAAGAACTCGTTAATACGATTTCCCTCCCCTCCATGCCTGCGCACTGCCGTTTGGTGGTCTTGGGCCGGGGTCTTCTGAATGAAATAAGAGGTCTTCCTCACTATGCACTTTTCACACTTGTCACAGTTTCCCCAGCTGGCAACCTCCAGTCTTTCAGAGGCTAGTTAAAACAGGTTCCTGTCAGACATTCATTTTCTTGATGGAAAAGGGTCTCTGATTTTAAACAATGTGTTTCAGTTACCTATTCTATTCTGCGTTATAGTTTAACTACAACACTAGCAAGAGCAAGAACATACCTGTTCCCTGTGCTAAGTTAAGACAATCAATACATAGTTTGAAGAAAACTCTTAACACTTTCCTTAGTCTGTTACTATTCCTCACATCAACCCCAGAATCCATGCAAGACCATTTCTGCCACATTCAAGGCCACTTCACTTGGTATAAGGGGCAGAAAGTTACTGTCCTAAAGCTCAGCAATGTCACCCTCTGTTTCTTCCTATTTCTATCGCCGCCTGCAGTAGCTTCAAAACAAGAAAGAACATACTGCTTTCTGGTTTTGTGCCTCCATTCTTCTCTGTTAGGCGATGTGTAGTTTTTAATACTGAAGATTCCTTGTCATCTCAACCTAAAAGAAAAGAGCATTCATCTTGAAAATTATTCTGATATGGATCTTACTGGTTCCTCATTACAGGTTTTGACAGCTAGTTGTCGCCTGATGCCTGTTTAATGTAATTCCTCATGCCACATAGAGTGGTGGTGATTGCAGTATCACGTTGACATTATGTATGTGCAAGTCACATTTATGCTGTAAATTTTCAGTTTATGCTGTTCTCAGAGTAGACTGAGTTAGCAAGTCAAGTTCCCACTAGACTGTAGTAGGTATCTGCTTGCAGAGCACTTTTCCCATTGTGCTAAGATTTGCCACTGTTGGATTTGGTAGGAAGGAGGTGAACTCTGAGCAAACGTCGTTTCTGTGTGACTACCCAGTGAGAAGCACATGAACTCATTAGAAGTTGTTCTCTCCTGAGCTTTGTGCTTGAACCTAAAGTATGTGCAGGAAAAAAAAGTCATATGCGCTGGCTTCTTTGCATGTGGATATTGCTTAGGTGTGTGCACACAGAGACAGCAAGACACAACCTTGTTGAAAATGTTTCCTGTTTTTCTGTATTAATGCATGAACCGTTTTGCTTTTTCTTGGAAATACATTGCTGTGGTTTTGTGCAATAATGAGTAGCAATTAAGAAAGAAGATGAAGCACACTTAGTAAGTAGTATCCTTTTTATCTCTGGATTTTTTACTTTTTCTAATCAAGGTTTTCTTTAAGCAGATCTTTATTCTGCAGGAAAATACCCCACTTCTCCAGTATTTCTTTTTAGGTGAAATCAATTTGTATAAGTATTCTGAAAGCAGAGATTAATACGCTTTTCTTAGCATTAGATGTTGTTCCCTCCAACTTTTCACATGTTGCAAATGTCCATAAAGTATCAATTATGGGCCTGAGCTTGTTCCCATTAAAGTGGATGGGAGTTTCACCCTTTGATTTTTAACACATTTCCTCTGGAATGAAGCCTCAATTCACCAGCTGGATAACTTTCCTCACAAAAGTAATTGAGCAAATGAAATTATTCATGTGCTTAAAAGACACTATGCACTCAGGTTTTTTTGGAAGAGTGTTCCAGAGGCACCAGGCCCCATACAGCGCAACTGCAGTTTATAGCCAACAGATTGGAATAGCTGCAGCCTGAATGGCACTTCTTCAGCTACAGTGTGAACTGAACTTTTGTGTTCATTTGCAACAGGACAGGAGAAACAGTCCTCTCCGAATGCCTTCTAATTCTTCCATGTTCCAGGGCAAATTACTTGAACTGATGCCTGGTTTTAAATTGGTTTCATCTCCTCACTTTTCCATGGTAAAATGGGGGTGCTCCTCACAAGGATGCAAAAATGTAACAGTCAATGCTTGCAGGAAGCTCTGAAGATAAATACCATGTAAGAAAGGCTGTTACTCATAAAACCATCCACGATGGCTGATCTGCAAGTGCTATCCGTAGGTTTATGTTACCTGCGAAACTTATGCTTTGTATTTTTCTGGAAAGAGAGTGAGAAAATTGGCATCTAACATGATTCAAAAGGACGAGAAAAAAATCCTCAAACAGGAAATAAAGCTCTTGTGACTTTTAGAAATCTTTATAAATGTCATTTAGTGTCATTTTCAAATACCTTGAAGGGATCATAAAACTTTGCCTTTCTCTGATCATTGTACCACTTAGAAGAGGAAAGGTATGAACAGCCATAACCCTGGCACATTTTTAACAATACTCAGGACCAAAGGGGATTGTAAGATGGAAGCTTTGATAACAAAAACATAAAGATGTCATTGTCAACTATCTCAAAATATACATGGTGGTTATAAATGTCACATAAGCCTACAGCTAAGTGATGGATCAGAATTTCCTGTGTTTTCAAGATGCTCCTCTTGATGAATACTTTAACTCCTTCATGAACAAGTGATTTTTGTGTCCCACACTTTGCTTTCTGTCCTTGCGCTATGTATTACTAAAACAAACCACCTCCTTTTATATATGAGGCTATATAGATTAGAATTTTGGTTCTATTTTGCATAAAGGAAAAGCAAAATACTTGGAAAGTGTTTGGGAAAACATGCATAATCTTGTAAATCACTTCATTAGGAATAGTGTGAAATTTTTCCTCTTCATTAAAAGAATAAAAGTGGTAATAAGTGCTAAAATAAACTAAGTATTGGAGCTGTAAGGACTAACTTGTGCCCCAGTAGAAGTCTTCATTTAGCAAAGTATTTAAGCATACAATTAAAATTAAGCATTTGATTATAAGCTGCTTGGTTCAGCTCAGCATGTGGTAGAGCACTCTGCTGAAAAACCAAGAGCCACCGATCCACTACTCTTGTATAGTTTGCTCAGATAAATGGGCACACTTTTTGGCAGAACCATTGGACTTTTATTGGGTTTTAGAGATGTTTTTACTATTTTAGTGCTGTGTTACTGAATAGGTTCAAGATAATTTCTCAGTAGAGCTGCAGGTGCAAAATACATGAGTCCTGTATTGCCAAAATTTATTAAGTGCATTAGGTGTTTGGAAAGAAACTTCATCACGTTTTAAAATCTATAATCCCAGTAAATTAAAAGATAATTTGAAAATCACAGGCTGGTGGGGAGCCCAACTCAACTGTTAAGAATCTGTTCTACAAATCACAAGCCATTAATTATTAGTATTACAAAACCTATTACATCTTTGATTGGGGGGAAATGGACTGAGGCTAGTATTACATTATTCAATTATATTGAATTCCATTTGGTATGTGTTTTACTTTAAGTGCAGTCTGTAAAAGGATCCTGGTAGCAACTATCCAAAATGTTAATTAATTTGTGTATAAAGCAAATAGCACACATAATAATTTCATATAGTGCAGCTCTGTTGACTGGCAGTGGAAGTGTTTAGACTCAATTAGATATCTGTATGCATTGTACCGTAGCACTACAATCACTTATAAATGACTTTATTAAAATTCCTCAATTCATATAGTGAAAAACTTGAAAATCTGTGTCTTGAATGTTTATGATGTCACCGTTGCATACTTTGCCTCTCCATTAAGTAAATAGAAGATGTCAGTAGGAGAATGTAAGCCAAAGCAAAATCCTGAATCAAAGCAGTCTGTGAGTTAGCACATCAAGTCAAAAACCCTCAGGGACCAGAGTGGCCTGCAAGTTGGTAAAGTGCTCACTAAAAGACCTGATCTTTTCTGGATTTCATTTTCTGCTAGCTAACTCAAATTACATACATTTCCAATTTATAAATATTAGTCATATCTATCTGAGCAGCTGAGAAGTTCAATATTTATTTCCCAATTTGTTGCATTTTCCACCACATTTCATTCAATCTGTTAGCACTGCAATAAATCTATCTTCACATTTATTTCCCAGTTTTTCTCCTCTGTTTCTTTTGTTTTGTGTATGCTCATTAGGAATGCCTTGATACTTGCCACTTTGAGGATTTCTTTCTCTTGCCACCGTGGAGGAAACAGCTTCATAATGTGTGTAGCAGTATTGCTATATGAAATACCATATAAAACATGTTCTTCATTACTTGCATGTTACACATGTAACACTACACTTTTCCAGAATGTGTAGCCTTGTCACAAGTCCCTTTATCGATATAAATGTCAATGCAAAAGTAAATGTCGAGGTTAGGAGGGATATCTTTAAAATGTTGAACAGAGAGTTCTCCTTGAACACTCTGCTGCAGCTGCTGCTCTGTCTGAGCTGAACAGTTGAGACACATAAAACAAAAAGGAATTGACCAACAAGTTTAAGTTGCATCTATTTGTTTCAGTCATTTTCCCTTGTGCAAAAGGTTGTTATGTAAACTCAGTGGTTAGTTTCCCCCCAGAGATCCAGGAGCTTGTGTACTGGTTGGTAATTTATGGAGGTAGTCAGGAATTACTTTGAAATCACAATATTATGGGGAAAGCTCTGTAACAATTGAACTGAGCTATAGTGACAAGAATTGGCAAAGAAGGGGACAACTGGAAGACCAAGGCAAGGAGGTAACTTGCTATTCTATCCACGTGTTTTAATAGTGCCAGAGTAAGTGAAACATTTCTATATTCAGTCTGGAGGAAAAAAAACCCAACAGGTAATAGAGGATTTATTAACCATAATAGAAACATTTTTTTCAGTATGATTTATGCCTCCAAATCCTTTGGCTCCTGTTCAGCACTCCTGCCTTTTTTTTTTTTGTCCCACATATTAAATGTGTTGTGCAAATTATTTTCCCACATATTAAATATGTAGTTCAGCAAACTGCAAAGTCATCCAAAGGAGAATCGGAAACATATTTTTCTTACTAAATTTGCTTTAAAGAGTTAAAACATATAGCAAATCTTTTGAACTAAGTCCTCTCTTAGTTCCTCTCTTAGTTTCCTCTCTTAAAATTCTTAACAGTGGCCTTTCAACAATACATTTCTGTTCAAGTCCTCTCTTCTGCTTGCTGGTAAATGTCTACAGTAGTATAGCAGTGTAGAGCACCAGAGCATTGACAGTAGAGGTTATTCAAGGTCTCCTGAGTGGAATAGGAGAGTCTAGAATTAACATGCTAATTCTGTACAAATCCCTATTAGCCTAAGAAGGAATGACCAGAGTTCAGATTCCTGCTGAAATGTCTACAATCAAGGCCATTGCTACTGTTTTTTCTGCACTGAGAAACAGTTTAGATGTGAGAACAATGTTCATGATACACCACAAAACAGACAGTGAGGCACTTAAATCTTCCTGGGTAATGGAGCTGGCTTGCTGTGGCTGCTAAAGCTCACACCCATTTTTCACTTAGTATCAAACCCCAGATTTCCAGAAATACAGATATGAATCAGATGTGCCATCTTCCTGCCTTCGGTTGGATGGTCTGAAAATGTTATAGCAGAAGTACACAGGTGAGTCCTTTCTTTTTTTTGCAAAAAAATAAGTAACCTTACACACACAAAATGCACACTGAAAAGAGGGTATTTTTTACTACCTAAGATACAGCTATAAAATATATATACTATGTGTAGAAGTTATATTCACTTTAACAGAAATAAATCTGAATATAATTTTTTGCCTTTTCTTTCTTTTTTATTTTAATTACCAGCTCCTCACTAGATTACTTTATGGATGTGCTTTCAGGGGTGGTAGAGTATTAAAAGATGTAGCTAGAAAGTCATAGAGCATTTACATACTTCAATGAACTGTGAGACCTAAGGCCAATCAGAATAAGAAACTATCAAACACACATGGAAAACAAATTCCTGAGACATTCTATGAGCCCAGATCTGATTGCTCACTTATAAAATTGAATAAATCTATATATGTGTGTATATATATTATCAGATATCTTCCTCTAAACATGTTGTACCCTCTTAACTCTAGCTACATGGACGGCTATCATGTGGAGGAAATTTGTTCCCAGAACACCACTAGCAAGCTTTGGAAAAGAGAACCCATAGTGAACTCAGACACAAGAAAAAGAGTTTTATTTCTTCATACAGCGTAAGGTAACTTTAATACTTCATTTTACCCGGAAATTTCTTCTAAACAGTGGCCTTTCAAAAATATATTTCTCTTCAAGTTTTATTTAATCTGAAATATTCATTTATATTTGGGAGGCCACTTTCAAAAAGTCAAATATTGTACAGGGACAAGTGGAACAACTGGAGTGGAACTGCCCGCATACAGGAGCCGCAGAAGGGGAGCACCGCTGCAGTATTTTCTGACAGGATAATTAATTTCCTTGTTCTTTAGCAGAATTGTCAGATATGAGCTCTTAGATGCTGCAGGGAGCCAAGCTGCCATATGCATTACATAAGCATTACAAAAATATGCTTTTATGGATATGCCTCATAGAATTCATGCCCTTCATTCATGAATCTGAATCCTGTTTCCTACACATACTCAAGTTACAGTTGCTACTAATAGGCTTCTAGCACAGGCTTTTGTTCTTCTTTAGAAGGTAATGGCAAACAGGAAGGAAAAGAGCTCTGATTTTATTTTTTTAACAACCAGCCCAGCTTTGCAGAACCAACCTGCATTTTGCTCTGTGGCATCTTTGCTCTGTTCATCTGTGGCAGTGCTTTTACCTGTGCTTTATTTCATCTGCCTGCATGGAGGTCTCTCCGGGTGATAGGCTCTGATGCCCATAGGCCACCACAGCTGAGCCCTGGTATCATTTGCCACTACTTCAAGAAATACTGCTCCACACTCCTTTGTGTCTCTTTGCTGCATGACTTTCCCCTTTTCTTTAAAGATGCATAACTCAGATGTGGTTTTGTGCTTAATTCCCTGGTTTGGGTTTTTGGGTTTTTTTTAATTTCCCACTGTTTTTTTTTCAGGAATTTCTTTCTGGGGAACCTTCCTGGGAATCTCCCATGTGCTCTAGGATTTTCCTAGTACAAAATCTTCCTAGAATTTCCCCAGAGCTTTCGTAGCTGTAGACCTTTTCTAGGATTTCACTGATCTAGACTTGCTAGGAATTTTTGAAGAGCTTTTCAGATATTTCCCAATGTCTTTTCAAGAACTCATGGATCTGGTCTTGCTGCTATGTTTACCTAGAATCCCTGCTATGTTGCCTAAAACCCTAAGGAGACTTAAAACTCTACTTGAGATGGCTACCTAAACCCTGTTGCTTGGTACATCCATCCCTTGATATGATTGCCTACAGCCTGTTCCAGCACACCCATATAATATCTTATAGTTTTAGGGAACTTTCTCAAATGTAATACAATGGAATGAATGCTAAAGAAGGTCCAAAAGATTTCCCACCAAGTACAGGACTGATCCCTGTAACTGGTTTATGTGAGAAAGATTTGTTTTTCTTAGTTTACTAGTTATTAAAACTGGGGAGGATAAAAAGCAAGGAGTATTGCCAGAAAGGAGAATCAAATCAGTTCAAAACTGTGAGATGTCACAGGAGCTGACTTAAGAACATCATGCAGTGATGGAGCAACTCCATACTCATCATGAAGTGAATATAGTGTTGCTGTTGATAAATAAAGTACTGAGAACAGACCTGTAGTCAGAGCAGAACCCCAAGCACATCTGAAAGGATGAAAATGGCGTAAGTTCAAAACACATAAGCTTTCCTTCCCCTGTCACTCAGTATGTGACTCGAATGAAGAGCTTGCTCTTCACCCCTAATGTTCTCATATTTTATTGAAGATGCAATACTCCAAGAAGACTGAGTATAGTATCAAGCAATAGAAATAACACATAAAAGCACAGGAGAGGACAGAGATATACAGACAGAACTGAAGATAAAACACAACCATATTAAGGTCACTGTATTAAAAAATAAGTAGACCTGGTTTTCTTCTGCATCAGAGCTTCCTTATGCCACTTTGTCAGAATAATAGGGCTATGAAGTGTGCATAGCTGTAATTACTCCTACTCCAAAGGTCTTTTAAGCTGACAGACTGGTATAAATGGAGCATTGTATAAATGAGAATGAGTTCAGTGTGGAGTAGATTGCACGTTCCTCTGAATTCCAAATGCATTCTAAAATTTTAAGTAAGGGAAGCGTCAGGGATATATCCCTGTATGGAAACTATGAGTATTTCAGAGTCACTCTACATCTTTACTCCTCATACAAGTATGGCACAAAGGTGTTGAAAGTGCTGCAAAATCGAACTGTTAAAATTTTGCACCAGCTTAGTTCAGCTGTGATTGCAAGACTCAGACTGTGTTATCCTTCATGGTACAGATCAATTCAGAGGAATCCCCCAAAATGCTAGAGGAAACTAAGAAAAGAAAGGAGGAACACAGTTCCAAAATAGTTAACCCTTTTTGTCTTGCAAAGGGTTCATGGCTAGCATCCCAATTGATTCATCCAGCCACTGTACTGAAACCAAAGGATGTTTTAATGAGAGATTCTCTGCAATTCCTTCCTAGACTGAAAGGCTGCCCTTCTGTGGCAGCAATTCTTAGGTGTCAGAAGGATCAGATGCCATGTGGAGTTTGTTCTCTGCTTACATAATAAATAGATGCTGAGCCTAGAAAGAAGCCTTTAAAATTACAAGCTTTCTCTAGGGTAGGATGAGGTCAGAGGAGCTGGGGAGGTAATGTAAGATTCTAACAAGGAAATTGGAAGGCAGGTGAAACTGCCTTTCAAGATTCTCCTTTATTATCTCCCTTTCTTCACTGAAATGCATAGCAGAACAAGTCTCACACAACACTTCGACAATCTTGTAAAGTCTGCTGCAGTATAAAATGTACTGCTCTGCTCAGGTGAATTGTACCTACTGTGTCTGTATAGGTTAATGAAATCTAATTCCCCACTCTTGATAAAACCCATTAAGGAGTGACCACCTGCTCCATTTAGAATCCCAGCACTGCTGTATCTCCCCTTCTCTCCCATCTGTCAGTCAATCAGATTTCTCAGGGAAAGTTTTCCATTTATCATATTGACTTCTGCAACCCTCCTGGTTTTGGATCACTTTGAGAAAGAATTGTTATAAAATGCAATAATAAGAAATATCTCTGGGACTTCATTGTCTGTTTTGAGCTGGTTTATTCTGGGAGCAGGCTCTCTAGAATGTATTTAATAAATTTAAACAAGATTATACCAATTTTGTACTATGTTGTTGGGAAATAATTCCTGGCTAGCTTGACCTTCTGTAGCCTTACTGCCTTTTCAGTCTAAATATGAATGACTGTCCTGAAGTCTTTAATGGCAAACTTTACATGATGAAAATACACCTGGGGATTTGGGGTATCCCCAGACTTCTGGCCAAATACATCCTTTTATGAGAAAAGTAAACTAGCTCTGATTAGAGTTTACAGAATTTTAGCTTGTGAAATGTCTACTGAGCCAAGATGCACCCACCAAAATCATGGTTGTTCAAAGTACTTAGTCATGATCTTCAGTTCCTTACTGAAGTGGAGCCTGAGGCTAACCAAGTTTTAAATGGAAACATAACCTTAACCGCCACATATAAATTGGTAACTTATATGGAGAAACTTTCATTATTATATTTTCATTCAGAAAACTCAGTGAAATTAGTCAAGAGCCATAAACCTGCCATCATTGACAGGCCTAGAGGATAATCCCCAATTAGAAATGTCCTCCAAGGCACATCTTTTGGTATTAGCCTAATTTTGTGCTACTGAGAAATGCATGTTCTTAGCAACAAAAGTGAAATTGAATCACATCCTGTAATGAAGTCTGAAATCTGTACAGCCCAATTCTACAGTTGCCTTACCTAGTTAGAAATATAACATGCAATTGTGCTGTCTCAAAAAGCAGTGCTCATCTGCAAAACAGAGACAGTAGGAACAATAACAGATATTTGAGAGTACTTCAGTGAGGAGGGAAAAAAAAGAAAGGAAGTGATAAAGAAAATCCAGTCACTGCTGCTCTTTCTGCTGGAGAAATGGGAGAAATAGTGATGCTATGATCTCTGACCTTTTATTAACAAGCTAGTCACTTCCAGAGGACAGTGATTCATTGCAGGGCACCTTATCTGCATTTGAACAGACTCACCCCCAAGGCATTCCATTGTCATATACTGTAACTACAGATGGCAATAGATTCCCTGTACTAGTGGAAATAGATTTATAAAGTTTAAAGTGCTACTTTATCCTATCTGCAATATGAAAGAACCTTTAATGAGATATAGAAAATTATGGATAAAGCCTAGTTAGACTTTTGTAATAAAACATACATTGACTTCTCTAACTAATGTGTATTGTTGCAGTGTAAGCCTATAGAGAAGAAAGGGTGCTTTATTTGAATTACAATTTGGTAAAAGGAATATGATACAGTATTTGAAGGTGGTACAAAGGCTGAAAGTTTCCACAAGAAAAGAAAGAACAAAATGTCTTTCTTGATCTTGCCAACTGTATTTTGCAAACCAAATTAAGGAAGAATTCCTGCTTTAAATCAAACTTTGGACAGTCAATGAGAGGTAAGAAACATTCTTTGTAGCGAACGGATAAATGGTTCTACCCTGATTACACTTTCAGACAAAGTTTGGTAAGCTCTTACTAACCGTAACTCTTTGAGTTGTCCCAGTGAGAAGCAATCACCACTCATTGCTGATTAAGACTGAGAAACCATCTATTCAAAAATCTTCTCAGGGCATGCTCAGTGTACAGTCCTTTCACAGATAACCAAACCAAATCATTGTGTCTGGATGGTGTAGTTGGAAGGGGAACTTTGAATCTTGCAATATAAGCTTGTTTTCTTCTGTGGCATTAATCTTATTCCTTAAATTCTGGATGACTTTCAGCCCTACCTATGCTGATTTATATTGCTTCAGAATGAGATGTTGGATATAAACACAACTGCCCAGTGACCCTATCTGGAGTTAATAGCTTTGCTATTTCCTAGTCCTGATTTACAGATAATCAGAATTTGTATAAATTATGTAAATGCCATTGTTGTTTCTTCCTTAGTACGGGCTATTTTCCCTTTGTTGCTAGTCACAGCTGGTTAATTGTCACTAAACAATCTGGACGGTTCACTTTAAACTATCCACACATCATTAGGGTTTCTACTAGAGTCATATTAAATATTTTACCAGATATGTTATATATGCATTCTTTGAATGCTTGTGACTTGAGCTGCACCTTCTCTGAATATCTCATAAATTGAAAGCCCAGGTATGCTTCCACACACTTTTACTTTCTTTCCACTTCATGACCTTGTTTTCACCAGGGGAAAATCCAGATGCAAAAGTAAAGCCATGACTTTGCTCAGAAGTTTTCCGGTTTGGCTATGGGAAGACTATTCTCATTGTGAAGTGTGCCTCTTTTGTCAGTAAGATGTGCTGCCTAGAGAGTGGATGTGATATATTATCAGCCTGGATGACAGACCAGCAGCATACCATTTTACATAGTCCTCTCTCACACTTCACTTTCTTGTAGCTTCTTAACTAGTCAATGAACATGTTCAAGGGAGCTTTGTAATGAGTAAAAATCTGTAGAAAGCATTTTGTGATCATTATATCTTGGAGTCCCATTAATCCAGCTACAAGGTCAGATTGTAGACTTTGACTTTCAACAGAACTGTGAAGCATTAAATGCAGCAACCCTAACCTCATTTTTCTTATTTGAATCCCCTTACCACTAGTCAAAAAATATCCTCTTAGACATCACATTTCCAACATCTGCAGGACTTATTTTCTGTGAATTTTGCCATGTCACATAGACTAATGTAATGTCTGTAGACCTGTTTGGTTTCACAAGCCTTGGTTTTAGTCTTCTATACCGTAAGACTTTTTAGCATTCCATTTTAATGCTTCTTTGAATAATACAACACCAAATTCTTAAATTTACCAGGTAAGTTTCCTTTATGCAAGTGGCAATCCCACAGTGCAAAGTCTGTTTAAAGTGATCTTAGAAGTATACTGGCAAATTCTCCTATTAAGAGAAAATCTCTGCCATCATAAAGCTGCTGAAAGTAGCTCTTTGCACCCACCCTTCACCTACCTTTAACATGCACGTGAAGAGATAGCTTGTCTGGAGGACTTCTGCAGCAGACAAGGCATGAGAGCACGAGACAGTTCTAATAGGGCAATAATCTGACTCTTTCACCAGCAACAGGTAAGTCTGATTCCTTGTAGGCATCTGAGAGTGCAGGAGGTGCAGTTTACCCTCTGTTACCATTCTTCTCCAGCTCCAAATATCTGCTCTGTTTACTTTTCTCCTGTTCTTCTCATGGGTCTGTGTTGGAGTCTATGTTTTGATTTAGTGGTCTCCTTGGGCACCTTCTGCTCTTGCAAGTAATCCTTATTGATAAAGTGCTCAGTTAGAGACAATAGGGCCTTAAATCTAATTTTTTGGCATCTCTACTTGTATTTATGAAGAACTGTTCTTGTGAATAAAGTTTTAGCTTGTGGTAAACAATGGTAAATAATACCAACAGCTGCAGTCTGGTTCCAGCTCTACCAGCTCAAATGAGTTGAAAACTCTAATGTGGAAAACTCAGTAATTACACATTATTTGGGAAAATTTCTCCCCCTAGCAGGTGAGGAATTTTCATAGTGATATTTATTAGTCTTGTTATTTGCTAAGGAACTGTGGAAAGATATCATGGAACTGCTAGAAAAGGATAAACCCGAATATCAGAAACTAGCTGGGAAGCAGATAAAGCCTTCCTGCTTTACCTTTGTATGGCAGAATTCTTTCGCCCTATTTGCACTACACACCCAACATCAATGTAGCACTCTTTGGGTAACAGGGGACAGTGCAGCTGACAAAGAACATGACTGGAAGATCATAAGGAATACAGTTATTTGAAAAATAGAGATTTAAACTGGTGGTTATGGTAACTTTTGATGTGACATAATAGCAGAAGCATATTGTCATTAATCTGTAGCCCTTTTCTTTAACTCAATATATAGATAGATAGTTATCTGATAATTCGTGTTTGCTACTTCTGCTACTAGCAAGATAGTGGGGTTGGTTCTGGTAATTACTGGCTGCCTTCTGTCTGGTTTCGGCTTTCTGAAGTCTGCCAAGTTCAGGTGACAAGCAATTGAAGAATAGAACAAGCTCTATCATTATATTAACAATATAGATCATGAAGCTGTCTAGGAGAGAGGAAATAAAACAGACAGGTGTTGGGGTTTTGGTTTGTTTTTCCCCTTTTGGTGTACTTTGTTCTCCCATTTCCAAGAAATAGACACGAGAAAGAAGCCCCCAAATCTGCCATTTCCTCCTAACTTCCAGTGACCCTTCACTGCTCTGTGGCCATTAATACCACATTTAAGACAGGAGACCCAGGAGCAGAATGGTGTGATAGAAAATGAATGCAGGCCAGAATTCTTTTGTTTGAAGGGTTACTGGGTGCTGTGATATATTGTATTTTAGCACACTTATTTTCCTCTGACCCACCCTTCTTGCCATGCATAGCTTCTGGGCCAAGACAAATGCTCAGGTGCAAGAAAGGGACGGTGCAGCACTGCTGGAAAACTGCTGGAAAACTTGTCCTTCTCCTTAGCTCTGCACCCCACTTCAGGGGATCATCCCATTTAAATGGAGGGTCTTCTCTTTGGAATGATTTCAAAGCTGTTCACAGACTGCACATAAGCACTCACAGGGTTTTATATTTTAAGAGGAGCAGCATTACTTCAGCAGTGTTTTTAAAAGTTGTGGGTGGGTGTCTTGCAAAGGAGAACTGATTCATTCGCAACTCTGGTATAGCCTGGCTGTGTGACCTTGGGCAAGGCACTTTACACCTGCTGTGTAAAATATTGCTGATGCTTATCTAGATTAAAGAAGAGCAGTGAGGCGATGTTCATTAATTATTGTTGGAGAGTGGTCTGAGATCCAATCCAATAAAAGTGTAGGATACAGTGCTTTGCCCTTCTAGAACACATTCATTTAAGGAAGGTAAAGCATTATATCTTCCACTTTTATGTGAAAAGGAAGAAAACTTAAACACCCCCTGGAAGCTTTATTTTCATTGGTTTTGGTGTGTGTTTTTTTCTGTGCTGTAACCAAGGCTAAATTCACAGAGGTGTTTATAAAACATGAAAAGATGCAGATAGGCACCTTGTGCAATTTGCATAAATAGTCTGGGAATCTGCTCCCAGTAGTCAGGCACCTAACATGGTTGGGTGGCTTCATCAGTCCCAAAGGAGTGCCCACCTAGGTCCTTAGGAGGCTCATTTTCTGTCACAGTCTAAACTGCAAGTTTGCTGTTTGCAATGCTGAAAGATACAGAGCAAATATTCCAAAAGCATCGTGAAGACATTTTATAATAGAGCTCTCCCTGTCATGAAAGATTTTGGAAATGTTCTGCAATATGAAGCTTTGGGGTGAGCCCTTATTGAAATGTTGCCCTTATTTCTTTCTGCATGTTAGTCCCATTTCGTTTCTGAACTGAGTTACTATTAAAAGGAGAATGCTGTAACTGGCTCATCTGTATGCTCTTGTTAGAAGTTTCCAGTTTAGATGTGTGTTTAAAACTCAGCTGTTTATCAGTGCATATACAATCTATAGCCATAAATTCAGATTCAGTTTTCTGTGTACTTTTTGGACCTGTTCTAAGCTCTGTAACCATTCCTCTTACCGTGAATCCCTCAGCTGATGTTTTCTCTTAGAAAACGGAATTTTTCTCTATGTTATGAGGTATAAGGAGAGACATGGCCATTAAATTTGTCATTGTCTCATTACTACTGCAAAAAGCACTCCAAAAATGGATCAGAACAGCCCAATCTCTGTATTTCAGAAGAAAATATCAGTCTCTGATTTATTCTTCATTAAATAGGTAGGTGCCTCCTATGAATGTGCTGGAAGGAAACTTGGATTTTAAACTTCAAGGCAATACTTTGACAACTACTTTTCTATTTGGGAAAGAGAATGTATCAATTGCACTGATTCCTTTTTTTTCTGCTCAGCAACACTACAAGTTAAAAATACAGGACAATGTCACAGCCTGGGAAATGTAAATTGCTCCTTCCAAAGCAGACCAAGGAGAATGGAACCATCAGTCCTACATGGTCTTCTGCACACTGTGAAATGGGGCAGTGGCACAGAAGGTTTTTACCAAAAGCTGGTGCCACACTTCTCAGTAGAGTGGCAGCTACAGCATTAATGTTCTGGGCCAGTATTTCCCCAGCTACAAACCAATCACAGAGTGCTCAGAGAAAAGGTATTGGGCAGCTGCTAACGATTTTGATTGGGCTCAGTTGGGTCCACAGTGCTATACCGAGCTAGTGAGTGAAACAGAAAGTGGAAACCAGGAGAGTTGGGTATGTGTTTTGGTTTTTTTAAACTCTATTGAAACTTCTCTGTACTGTATATATGATATTGCTGCTTTATGTTTTTGGCTTTTAGTGTCCTGGCATGGATTTCTACTGTTCTGCTTTTGAATTGCTTGATGGGCAACCAGAAATAATAAGTGAATTAATGGTTGAAGAATGCAAGCTGTTAAGCAGGATGTTTTTGTGGGTGAGGCAGGGAGGAAGCACTGTTATCTAATGCATGGTCTTAACACTTTCTTGTTACAGGTATTTCAAAAGCTTCTATTTAGGAGGAAATGCTGCTTTGTAAATAATCTGTCTTTATGGTTGTGGTGTCCCATTAAACGTGGTTTCCTCTTTAAATGTGTATTTTCACATTTAGAAATGGTAACCAAACTCTGAGAGTGCACGATTCCAGTGGAGAACTCTGAATTCTGGTGCAGCATGTCAGAGAGCTGAGTGTTTTCTTTGTGTACAGCTGCATGCTACCATATGGTCAGTTCTGTGGGAAAGGCTCTGCTGGTCCTTGTGGAGGCTTTGTGAAGTGTGCAGTTCCCTGTGATGCTCTCTGCTTGTTCTACTCGGAGCTTATCCTGCTTGAAACAGGAAAATAAAAGGAGGAAGATGTTGGGGAGGGGGGCAGGGAGCGTTAGATTACAAGGGCTGCAGAGACTTGCATGGAAGAATAAGTGAGCTTTTATAGTTCTGTGCACATACACATGCACATATATAAAGAGCCTTTTGTGTTTTCTGATCTCATGAAGGTAAGAAGAGCTTAACAGTAGCTGTGCTGCTACTTGACATCCATCTTCGCTTTGATGATTATGGGTTCCTGCCCTGATGTAATGTTTTGGCAGTCAGTATGTGCATTTTCTGCCCTCCCACAACATACACACTTTTTGTTTCCTCTTGCAAGATGTGCTGGGACTACAGTGATTGTTATCATCCTGAATACTTAGTACCAAATTAGATGCTTTTATTCCAGTCCCTGCTCTGAGCAGCAGCTGTCTTGCTTGGATAATAGCTTGCTTTGTTTTATAAAGTTGGAAGAAAATGAAACAAATCAGGGGAAAATCAGTAATTCTCCCTGTAATGGAAGAGATGTGTGTCTAGCCAAGTTTTTGTCAACATGTATACTGAATCATCTTAAGTATACTTAAGTATAAAAATATTAGGTAAGTTCCTTCTGTTCTTACTGAGAGGTGTAGCTCCAGATGAGCAGTAAGTGTACTTAAGAAAGAGCATTTATTTTTCCTTCATGTGCTAGAGCTCCCCAAGATCGGTACTGCTCAGGTTTTTTAACTGACTCCAGGTATTTGGATACTTGGTCTGAAAGAGGTTTTAACTTTTCTGAAAGCAGTACCACTCCAAATGGCATGGTCTGCACACCTCTTAGCTCATTGTGGAAACATTAGGTGGTAAAAGATGAGGGTCATGGCTTACACTGTTTCCCAAAGAAATTGTCAGATACCCTGCTTTGTTTTGTTTTATTTTTGTTTAGCTGGGTTTTGCCTGTTTGTTTAATTCATAGTTTTGTATTTGTAGTTCTTTCCTTTCCTGGGATCTAGACAAGATCCTTTGGAAAGGAATGGGAGAGGATCTTTCTGAAAGCAAAAGCTGTCAGAAAATATTAACATTATCTGGTATTCCCTTCCTTCTGCAGACAAGGGAACTGAGTTTCCTCAGTGTTCTGATTTGCTTCGTCTGAGGCTAAGTAGGATCAGCAGAGAGGTCAGCATGGTTTGCTGCGGAACTTATGCTGTGGACCTACAGGAACCCAGTGGGTCACCAGAAGTGAACTGATGAATTCTAAAACCTTTCAAAAGAGGCAGTAGAAATAATAAAAATATCGTGGCAAATACAAGGGAGGAGAAAAATAATTTAAAAATACATAGGAATGCAAGAAAGCCTTAAGAATAGCATTAGGTGTATTAAGCTACGGTGTTGCTTTTGCTTTCTGGAAGAGGTGTCCCGACTTCTGGGATGAGCCTAGAGAAGATGCACTGCATTGAACCATCCTGCACTGACAAGCAGATGGTTCAGGTGGGCTGATGTAAAGAGTGTAATGAAATCCTTTGAGAAGTGATTTTTTTCTTAAAGGAATAATACATAGGATCTTTAGCTCAAGTGAAACTTAATTCAGGAATATTCAGTGTTGCTGAATAAAATAAAAAGGCTTCATGATTAGCAAGAGACATGGAAAGAGAAGTGTGAAATCTTGCTCTTGTCCTTTAGTCTTCCTCCTCTATGCTGAGGCTAAACTAATAAAGACCGTAAGTCAGCAAGACCAATATGATGAGTGGCTACCAAGTCACTAAGGATATCATGTGTTTTTTTTCCAAGCCCTTTTCTCTGTGAGTGTATTTCTGTTTTAATAGTACAAATTCAAGGATGGCTGCTTGTGAGAAATGAAGGTGCCTTTTTTCTTTATTTTTTTCTTTTTTTTCTCATTTTTTTCCTTCTAGAAATCTATTGCAGGCTTCTGCCTTAAAATCATGCTTAGAGGCTCCTGGTCTCCACAGTATATACACTACAGTGGTTTGTGACACTGCTTTCTATTGTGATATAGTAAGTCATTTAATACATTATAGTCCCTCCAGTGAGCTGGTAGAAAGTCTTCTTTAGCTAACAGTGTTTGGGAGCTCGAGGTCTTGACTCTAAATGCAGGGATGATTTTAGTATGCAGAAAGCAATTACTAGCCTTGGAACCTGTCCAGAACAGTAAGGCTAACGATGCTCCTCTTCTCAATGGTGCTCTGGTAATACTAATAACCAAAGCTCACTGTGCTGTAAGACATGCATTCTGATAGGCAGTCATGGTCATATACTTAGTCTTCTCAGTTTTCATTTGGATATGTGTGAATGAATTTAACATCAGACGGAGCAGGTTGAACAGTGAATTTGTAAATAGACATGCAGTATGGAGACTTATAGAATACTAGCCTTGGTAAAATTGTAGCAGGTAAATTATGGGTGCTCTAGTGTATAATCTGCACTATTATCATAATTGCTATCTGCTTTATCTTTTGACTGGAGATGAAAATATTTTCTATAACAGGATTAAATTCCAGTGTTTGTTGTACTACACTTAATACTTTGGTACCTTTTAAGTATGTTATGCTGTAAAGAATAACTCAAGTGGAATTTAGATCAGTGATTGCTTGTAAAATGTCTGAGATGAAATGCCTGAAGATTGTAGCTGAGGCTTCTAGAATACTTTGTGGTTATAAGATCTTGAAATTGAATACAAGTTCATTAAAGAACACTGCTAATTAAATAAAATGATTATTCTTACTACCTTTTGCGAAACTGCCCCACACTATGACTCTCTTTTGCTTTTCAGGTGGTTTTTGTGATTAAATGATTTATGGCAAATGACCTCCTAAGACTCTGCATGCAACCCTGCTATAAACCGTTGCCTTGTTTGTGCACTGATGTGGTTTTCAGCACTATTGCACATAGCAGTAGTCAAAGGACGTGTCTTTCAGCTTACTGCTTTTGAAAACCTCTGTGCCTTCAGCTTCGCAACTGGTACTCGGTGTTCACAGTTACGGGCTCTAAAATAAGTGTAGTGGGAGATGCAGCTACATGTGTGGGATTTGAGGCTGCTGACAAACAGGTCCTGCTGCATTTATTGGGCAATTTTTAGAAAGCCTTCTCTTGCAGTTAGATTTCACTTCTCTATCAAAATGCAGTGATGCATGGGTTGAATATTAGAGTTTGATAACACCTCAATGACCATATCTAGGATTGTGGCCTTTCTGTATGGACAGACACAGCCTCTCTACTGGTGTGTTTTCCCTGGAGTTTTTACAAGGTGTGTTAACAGCACAGAGGCTCTTGGTGTGTGTGTAAGACCCAGGCAGGATAAAAATGGTGGTAAATGATCATGGAAGCTTAAATGTTTTTCCTTGCTCTGGAATACGTGGGATGAGTTCTGTCTTTTGTCTTTGTTATCCAAGATCTCATGTTCATTATTCACTGACTGAAAAAAAAAAAAAAGAAATTGAGAGGTTAAGCATTTCACTAGCCACAACTGTCAGGAGATGTTAGATCAAGTTTTGATGTCCTATGTGCTTCCTCTGACACCACAAATGGCACTGCCATGGGTTTTACTCATTCTTTTGATGCTGTTCAGATGAATACACCTCAAAGTGGCCAGGTAATATGGGAGAAAAGTGTCTTGCCCTCCATATAACCATCCAATAAAGGTAAGAAAAATTAAGATTGATTAATGGAAACAGATGATAGTGTTGAGATAATGTAGAAAAGCAGCACAAACTGGCCTTTGTTCTCAGCCAATCTGCCAGTGCAGTCCTGACAGTAACAGCCAGAGCAGAGAGTTTCTTGTGGAGTATTAAATACATCTTGTACCCTAAATTCAGACTGGAAAATATCTAGGCACATGTGCAATCTGTTTACATTTTATGGACATAACCTATTACGCTTCTGTGTCGTGCAGTGCTAACTAAAATCATACATTAAGGTCACGAACGAAGCAAGAAGAATCTCATGCTTGGTTACTGTCTCTCCTGTATTATGTACAGTCAGTTATCCCAGCCCCATTGAAATGGTGAATGGTGCTCTTTGGTTAGAGCCATTGAATGGTGAAGGAAGGGAAAAGTTGGCTAAACCACGTACCCTGGCTCTTCGATACTTCTGGTATCATCTCTGGTTACTGAGACAAAGAAGTGGGAAAAGGCCTGGAGGGCCAAAAGCAGAAATGATGGATGTTACGAGCAAGAGAAAATGGACATCCTATTGCTATGGTCGAAGTCATCTCTTTTCTTTCATACACTATAACTCCTTAGTACCTGCTGCCCACTGCCTGGAGCTCCTGAGGACAAAGAGGTTTGTCTGTCTTGCTACAGTTGTCTGTAGTTGCTGGTGTGTGCTCGTGATAAAGCTCTTTGTAAGCAAACAAAAAGCATGTCACGCTTTGATTCACAGGATATTAAATCTTATGTGGAGTCAAAGAAACAATTTGCTGTGTGGCACAGAATGACCTGTCCAACTATAGCTAGTGACCTTTATCCAAATGAAAAACCTTCTTACAAACATCTGCCTTATATGAGAAAGATTTCTTGAAAACCTAATACTGAAGTTTTGGGAACTGTAATGTATTTAGATTAAATAAGAACAGTTGTTGTGAAGCTTTGGGAGCATTTCATTACCATATGATAAGCCACAGTAGAAGATGATAGGAGTTGCCTGGCTTTTGTCATATTTGGTTTTCATTTGCAGTTATGAGAATGTGGATATGGCCCATGTTGGAACACTCCTGCTTAGGTCTCTTAGGACTTACCTGGTTACTTACTAAAGGTAACAGGTATACAAATGTTACACAACAATGGGATTTCTGAGTGCAAATAAAAAGCTTGACAAGATATAAACAGCTTCTGTTAAGGCTGGATCCAAAGCTTAGTTTTCTAATTGAGCTTTGATAAGCACTAGTTTTTGGCACCTAATAATTTGGAAAGGTGTAAGTGTTTGGAGTTTTTGTCTGGATAATGTATCTTACACCAAAGATACTGGGCTGTAACTGTGTTTCTAGTGCAAGGAAGGCTAATCCTTAAAACTTAATTGCCTAATATGGAAACCAGAATCCTACCTCTCTATATTATCTATTTAAAATAGACTAAATATGTGATTTAGCACAAAAAAAACCCCACACTTCAAAATGTCACTATTTCTTTTAAAAACTCGTTAAGTGGCAAAAATCTACAGTTAATCTTATTAATATAAATGTATATGGGAGTAAATTAACTTGAAGATCTGGAGGACTTAAATTATTCAGATGTGCACTTAAGGGTTTAATTTTTAGCTGTAGTTTGTTAGGCTATAGTTACATGTGAACTTTTTTTGCTACGCTAAACAGTTCCTCCCTTTTTCATCCTTCCCGGAGGTCTTCATCCTGCTTTTCGTGGTGGCACTGTATGGATTAATGTACAGAGCCTCGGAGAATTGGGTGGGTAGGGCAGCTGCTGTGCAAGCTGTTGTAAGCAACACTGATGGTGAACGTCCAAGTGTGGTCTCATTCTCTTTGGTTCACTGTTTTCCAAAATCATTATGAAATGGGTAATCTAATTCTCATCCTTTACACTTCCTTTAAAGCTATCACTGCAAACATAGCAGGATGCTTTTGGAATGCTTCACACGCTCTTTGTTTAGTGTGCCTTTTTCCTTAGGCTTCTTAAGCAGGATGAATTGTTGAATATATTTGCATGCTGTTCTGCTTCAAATTATGTATTCACAGGTTTTTTTGTCTGCATACAACTGGTTGGGTGTAGACACTCATTTTTAATAAGAAAGTGGCAAGATTCCAAGCCATTGTTTTCTGCTTTTTTGTTGTTTTTTTTTTTTAAAAAAAGTGACATTCTCCCCAAGGGATTACAAACTCAGATGAGGCAGACTGAGGGCAAGCGTGTGGTTATGAACAACTGAATAATTTCATATAAGATGCTCAGTGATGACTTTGAAAACTTTGCAGGTAAAACACAAACTTTTCAAGTAAATCAGAATCCATCAGATCAGCAATTCGCTGTGCGTGTGTCTTGATTTGGTTTTGGTTTTTTCCCTTTTTATTGTATCTACTGCGAGGAAATTCTAAAATGATTCTGATATTCCATTCCTGCAGAAAACTTTGACAAAATTCAATGTGTTTAAATTCTTAAACTTTGTTTATATTCTTAATTAAATCTCAGCTCTTGCGCAGTGATCTCCTGGTTTTGTGAGAGGAGGGTAGCTTATGGAAAGAATACATAAAATCATGGGATGAGCCCTTGCACAAAAAGAAGTCTCTTGTTTCCCCACCTGGCTTTGAAAGGCACTTTGGGAAGGTGTCTTTCAAACTCTCTATCTCTGACCTATACCCCAGTGGTTTAAGGAGTCCCCAGTTTAAATTTCTTTTGTGCCTGATTTGGAGTAGGGATTTGGGCTTTGCTCTTTTGAATGAGCCATCCCTGAAAGAATACCTGGGTGCCTCCAGTGGACCTCTTCCACCATGGGTAATGTAGTTAAACTTGTCAGCTACAGAGTGAGGCTGGTTCAGAAGAACATGCAATGTTGATTTTCCCCATTACAGCTTGCTGATCTACCCTATCCTTAGACTAGAGTGTTGTGTATCTTCTGTGAAAAAAATGGCTTAAATAAACGTTGTTTTGCAATCTTTGCCCAGAGGTAGTCATGCAGGTCCTGACCCTGCTACAGGAACAGCCCTCTGGCTGTTCAATAGCTCTTCTCCAGTGTTTGGGGTTTGTAGATGTAATATGTTCTATGACTTCTCTGTCCTAGAGATAATGCAGTTCTCTTGATCGTATTTTATACTGCACAATTAAGCAGAGTGTAACCTGTTGCTAAATTGGCAAATCTTTGGCTGGAATCTTCTTCAAAGCTATGCAGAACTCGGCCATTTCTGTCAGTTCCAACTGCTGCTCTTGCTGTTTGTGTCCCACAGCTCCTTTAAGCCAGTATGTCAGATGGTAAGATACTCTGCTGCTTAGTGTTGACTTCCCAGTCCTAAAGCAGGTAATATTTTTCCTCTCAGCTTATCATGCTCCTCTCCCGGATGGTGGAGTTAAAGCAGTATTTATAACTGATCTCATTGCTTCCAAGAACCAAACATGATCACAGCAGAATCAAAAAATTAATGCTAAAAGAGAGGCAAAAGGGTGAAATACATTACACTGACATTATGGCAACATAATGAAGGAATTGAAAGGCACAAAATGAGATCTTATATTTTCCTTAAGTTTAGTATACCCATTTTTTTGAGCTTTATGGATGTGGTGAACATCAATAAGATTGATTAAAAAAGGCTACAGAATGTTAAAATTATGCCGTGTTGCTTCCAGCTTCAGTATTATTCATGCTTACAATGGGCCATTACCTACACACTGTTCTTTACAGGGGAAAATAATAAATTAATTGCTTTCTTCTGTCTGTTTTTACCTTGCCTAAAGCTTGTCAACAACTTCTCTTTAAAGATTGCTGCAATTGCCATTTGCATAGTAAAATCTGCTTCTTCAGCTTGGCAGCTTTGCTATAAGCCTTGTTTCTTCTGAACAATTGGCTTTGCTTACTTACAGCGTGCAGCCTGCTGCTGTGTGATAGGAGCTGTGGGAAAGCCAGGACAGCAAGTGGCCAGATGTACAAGGGACAGACCTCTTGGGGTGGCAGTAGCTTGGCAGGGGCAGGGACAGTGGAAGAAATTGTTTCAGCTGAAGTTGCTAGAAGCCTTTGAGCACTATAACCAAAACCAAATCAAAGCCTGTGGCTGCTGAAGGTAACACAGCACTTCTGTGTTTTGGTGGATGCATGATAATTTAAGCCTTAAACTCCTATTTATGAGCTGCAAAGAGCTTCCGTAGAGAATTATTTCCCCTTGATTTGACCACATACCAGAAAAAGGAAATCTGATTTACCTCAAACACATTTGTTCATCCAAAAGAAAAGGAGAGATACTAGAGAAAGCGTAGGGATGATCCGAAGCAAAGTAAAGCTGAGGAGGAATGGTCAGGCTGTGTTTGTGGTTATTTACCTTAAACAACAGAGTTATGCTTCTGGGAGGAAAATATTCACATGGGGGAAATATAAGAGGATTAAAAAGGAAATTTAATCTTTCATCAGTTTCTCTATGGAGCTGACAATGTTTGAGTAATTAAACTGTTTACCTACATTTTGCGTGCCTGCTGTTACAGCTGGATGCTGTCACCCTCATTTTTTCCCACTTTATAATACTGCTTTAGCAAGTGGCTGAGGCTTCACTGGCCTGCAAAAACATCCACCCATGGATTGGAGAGACAGGGTTTCACACTCTGTGCAGGTGCTTTAGGGATTCATTGAAGGAGATGGATATCTTTTTGATTCATATAATGCGTATATTTTCTTGCATTATTTGGTTTGAATCGTGCCTGGAGAGGTAGGAGGAATTTTTTCTCCTTTTGAATGAAGGAATTGGCAATTCCTTCTCCTCCTGAATGAAGGATCTTGGGCAATTGCAGTTCTGAAGGGAAGCCAGCCAAGCTGTTTCTTTGAAATCTGCTGCTACTACTCAATCTCTGACTAGGATATATAGCTTATAAATGAGAAGAGGACCGTATGTGATACTTTCATCATGTATATACTTTGTGATTTCCTAAGGCTAACTTGGGTAATATCCGGTCTGCAGAGGAGGCTGTGCTGTGCCCCTTTTGCTGTTTTATTCTCTTACTTTTGTCGCTCAGAGCAAAGCCAGCCAGTCGCCAGCAGGGACGAGCGGCAGGCAGGGCCTCCTGCAGCTCAGACAGGACTTTACCCTCTTCCTGGCTGTGTACTTGAGTCTTTGCTTAACATTTTTCAGTTCAGACTGCAGCTCTTCCTTCAGTTCTGTTTCACTTCGCCTCTTCTGTTGTTTGTTTTCTCCATTCTTTTACCTGGTGTTTACGATCTCCACCCTGGACCTGAGAAAGAGATAATTTTTGTCAGAGTAATTTCATATGCTTCTATTTCTTCCTCTTTGCAGAACATCTTCAGGGCAGGAATACTTCACTACCCTGCATATATGGCACAGTGGTATCTATTCATGACTGGCCCTTAGGTGCACCTCATAAGTTTCAGTAACAGTATTTCTGCAATTGTCTTCATCCCCATTACATGAAGCAGTCAGTTTGACTTGGGAAATCAATAGAAAAATTAACCCTTATTGCTCTGAAAACTCGGATATGAACTTCAAACCTGCTCTTTCCAAAGAAGTCCTCTGCTTTCAGTTGAAGAAAGACCTCTTTGAAAATACCAGTCTGAGAGGTGGGCAGTGATTCTCCTTTCCTTTTTCTGTAGTAGACACAGAAGCACTCCCTCAGCACAGACATACCATAGGAAACATTGACTTTTCTGTTGGCTTTTTAGTGGCTTTCACAAAAGTTATTCATAGAAGCAAATCCACCATACCACACTTAGTTGCTCCTGATTCTTTATGGGAAATGGTGCCAGAAATTGCCAGTGAAATTGAAGTTTCAGGAGTAAAGAAATGAGATTTTTAGTTAGCATAAAGAAATTATATTTTCTAGTTAGCTCTGAAAACAGACTTGTGAACATCTATGGTATCTCAATGAATGAAGGATCATCTAGAAGGCTAGCAAGGAAGAGGGATGCAAAACAGACCAATGTTTTTACTGGTGCTGAGCATAATAAGAAATATGTTAAATTTATGTGAATATTTACTATGTGGCAAACTCTTTGAATAATCCCAGAGGAACAGTAGTGCTGAGACACTGTACCAATGCCTGCCCCAGGCTAAGGAAAGAGGGAAAGGAGCAGAGGGCATGGAAGAGTTTATCTAAAACCAAACAAAAATTCACTGTTGAATTCACAGTGAATGACCTGCACAAGGCAAGCCTGAGCCGCCCAAATCCTGTTTTATCTCAATATGATGAGGTACTTGCTAGATGGCTTTGCAGGTGTCTGTCTGGATGCTCTTCCAAATGGGACAGTTGATGTGATATCAGTTGTGAGATGTGCAGGTCAGCGGCTCACAGGAGCCCTAGAGTGCTAGAAATGTGCCCTAAGAGCTGTGGATGCTGTCTGATACATTGAAATGGTATCAGTTCTCTTTTTCTCTTTAGCATTGTCTTTATATTACATAAACAGGGTAATCTTGAGTTTGTCCCTGTTAGGAACTCACATTACTTTTCATGCTGAGGCAGACTTGATTTCAGTGCTTGTTTACCAAACTCAGTGTATTTTTCTGCTCTGTTTCTACCTGTTTGTGTTGTTCTACATTATCTTTTCCCTACTGAAAATCTTACTGAAAACAGTTCAATTATTCATTTCAACAGATTCTGCAAAGCAAGAAACGTGAAGAAAGGAAAAGTTCTATGGAGTAAGCTGTTAGAAAATAAAAATATATACTTTTAAATTGCTCTTGACAAAACAAAACAAAACCCTACCAAACACAGTGTCTGAAACTTGAAGCTGAATCTGTTCTTATTGTTAAGCTAAGGAAAAAATAGTCTTATATCTCCTAGAACTTGTGACAGAAGGTGTCTTTTCAACATAATCCAGGTTTCAGCCATCTGTGATTCAACATGGGCAATACCATGCTGATTTTATTCCTCATAGTTGGGTGGAAGAAGTCAGTGATATATGTAGTTCTTCAGTAACACTATGTGGTAGCATTGTACAGAAGACATTAATTAAAGTAAAATGATGCTGGTAGAGATTGTGCAGGCATGTAAAAGGGATTAATTCTGGGGAAACAGAATTCTTTATGAATGCTTATTTGGATTTATTACACCTACAAAACATTAAAGCTTGAAAACCCACCATACCTATAAAACCAAGTGAGCAAACAGAAACTGTATACAAAGGTACTTAAGGATGCTAAGAGCCACCTTCCACCCATTTGAAGGAAAGGAAATAGGAGCAAAACCTTCTATATTCTTTTATGCCATAGCGGTGCTGGCATTCATTTGTTTCAGTCTCAGGGAAGGCTTTTATTCCTTCTCGAGCACTATATCAATATTCATCGAAGCTTCTGTAGCTCTACTTTCAGGACAAGCCCCTGTTGCAGCAGATCTGATTTGTGGTTTTGGGTTGTTTCTGGTTGGATTATTATACTTTGCAGAAGCTATTATGCCTTTACATTGAGTAGGACATTGCTGGGGGGTGTTCAGCAGCTGATGTGCACAAAAGCTCAAAAGGTCAATTGGTTCACCTCCATTTTGAGATGATCAAAGCATTTGATGGGGAATGTGGAGAGCAGGGAGTGCACCAGGCTGTGGCGGTAATGAGCAAGTGCAGACAGAAGCACAAGACAGTTCCCTTTTCCCCCTTCATTCTGTTCAGAGGGTAGGGCAGAACGGGCTTGGAAAGTAGCTCGTTCGTAACCACTGTGTGATGGGAAACTGTCTGGTTGCTCTGGCGTGGCCTCAGAACCAAAGGGCCTGACCTGGGCTCCCTTCTGTCCACATACACCTGAAACCTTCTGCACTTGGATCAAAAAAGAAAGGAGAATCTTGCCTTTTGAGCCTAGTTTGTAAACAACACTGGTATCTTGCAGAAATATAATCCCCCTATTATTGCAGTTACCAGAATGTGAGCTACTATATGCTGGTCCTGGTTTACAGAGGTGTAAGCATAGTACTTCTTGGAACCAGCCTGCAACTTCTAGGACAACTACAGCATAAACAATATAACAAATTTCACAGCCTCTGCAAGAGCTATTGCCAGATTTAACTACAATAAACCTCTTCGTCACAAGGCAATTCTTCCCTAATTGTACAAAATCTGTCAAAACCAAATGAACATGCAATGCAATTATTGCAGAAAATAAAAACAAACCCCTATGTTTTGCTTAGAAATACTTATTTTTGGAATAAGCTTAACCAGTCAAGGTTTTTTGTTTTTGCTAACCTGTTCAATTGACTTGTTGTTAAATGGCAGCTCCATCTATGTAGTTGATTTTGTCAGTTCTGGTGACATCAAAGCTTTGAGTATTTCTCCATGTGATGGACAACTCTAGAAACCAAGTCTGGCAAAGGTCACGGACTCTTGGCATTTCTGTTCTTCAGCAGTCTTATTTTCTCAGTGCTGCATTTTGGGTTTCCTCTGGGTTTGTTTCAGATTTCACTTCAGTTCCACACATCTGATGTGGGTTTGGATCTGTTTTGTAGGTGGCAGCTATTTAATGTAGGAGAAGACTGACTTCATCTGACTGCTTTGGAATTTTCTAGCTCAGCTAATTACTAGTTATTTCTAATAACAGAGTCAATTACTGTTTTTTCTAATAACAGAGTTATATAGATATTAATAACTACTGCTTTCTGTAATGGCTTTACAATTTCAATTGCGTGTAATTTATTTTCACTTTATTATGAAAAATATTACCTTTCCCTCACTCCAAATTGTATTTTAATACTTAAACGTCAACTTTCTCTTATTAAATACTGGAGTGTTTCAGATGTTCTATGTATTGTCCTCCTGAATAAATGAGTCCTCTGTAGTCTCAGTGTTCTCTCTACTATTCAGGTAGTTTACTGTATTTTATAGTAACTTTGAAGCATTCTCCTTAAATTAATTCCGTTGCATAAACTGCAATCCATGAATATTTCACCATGAGGAAAATAGGCAAGTGGATCTTTAAAGGAGGAATAAGAAAATGGGCTTGGAACTTGGGTGAGTAATAAAAAGCTTTTCTGTCTAATGAACATCTGAGCTTTTAGAAAAATAGCTCTTAGAGGAGGCACAGAAGGTTCAAACCTTCGAATGGTTTGTGAACTGAATCTATAAAAGGACACGCTAGGTTAATCAAGACATTTCATTGGGATACTGGCCTCTTGCATTTAAAACAAAGACTAAATAATTCTGAAGTCTAAATGAAAAAATCTGTTATAAAATGTCAGAACTTGACTTTTCAGCAACTTAAAGTTGTTCTGTTTGGTTGGGATTTTTCCTGCAGGAACAGAAAATTCATCAGAACAACAACAAAAGATAAACCAAACCCCTCAGAACTGTTTCCACAATAGAATTTGCAAATCAATAGTTATTAAGAATCATTTAAAAATTAATGAGCAGATGTGGTTGAGATGCTTCAGAAAATTACTCAGACAAGACCCTTGAGCATTAACTTAGAACTTACAGTCTAGCCTCTCCTTTGACAGTCTGCAAAGAGTTCCCTGTGTACCTCAATCCTGGGTATTTTTGTACAGTTTTCATATTGTCTGCTACAACGGATGCGTAGCTTTAGTTCTTTAACCAAACAATTTATATAGCCAGTCACTTAAATGTTATAAAAGACCAGATGCTGTCTTTATAGGATCAATGTAGTGTTGCATGGGGGAATTGTTTCAGCCAGAAAGAATTTCTCTGGAGGAGTGAACATTGCTAGAGGAGTTTCCAATGCCTTTTCTTTTTCTGCAACAGTATATGACATTCAGTTTAGCATAGGAATCAGCTCATCAAATCACTTAGTAAGGCAGGTTCAAATGTGCTGCTGAGTAGAAGCTCTTCTCATTCTTCCTTCATCCTCTTGTAGAGAAGCAGAAAAGAATGCCTGGGTTTCCCAGGAGTGTTGCAGCTGATGCCAATGCAACAAGCCTTGTTATTAGGGCTAATGCTCATCATGTTCTCTCTCTCTCTCCGCACAGAGAAATCACAACAATCTGACATGAACTGTTTAGAACATCTAGTCTCTGGTATGCAATTATTGATTTTTATACTGCATTCCTACTATGCATTTAAATCATGCTTCAATATTTGACTGATTCAGAGGTAATGTGTATCTGAAAAGCTGAAAGCTATAAATTTTATGTTAATTGACAATATAACATCTGAATTTAGAAATACCTGGCATGAATAAAATGTAAAGTGGGATGATTATGTGTGATTAAATAGTTGACTTTTATATTGTATATTAGTCATGCCATCATCCAGTTAAAAGGATAATGGAAACAATAGTGATTTTTAATTTTTGAAGCGGTGTGGGCTGCATTAAGGGGATTATGCAGCTTTATGGAGTAGTTTGCATAATGGAATGATCAAGAATAGAGTCTGAGTCAAGGCTGAGCTACACATAGTAAATCAGGCAACTTTTAATTTCTCCTTGAGATAAATTTGGACTAAAAATTTTGATTATGAAATATAATGGAAGTGTCTCCAAGTTATGAAGAGGTTTGCAGAACAAGGTTATCATTTGTGTTCATTTTCAAGAATCCTTTTCAGGCCAGACTTTGATTTGGCACGTGAGTATTGAGGTCAGCGTGGCTGCCTCTGCATTACGTGCTTTCTTTCTTCAGCCGAGGCTGATTTAAATAATTGTGGATGTTCCGTGCCAATAGCTGCCACTATGTTTTATCCACTGAAGCTTGCTCTGTGCAATCTGTTGCTTATTACCATTAGGAAGCCTTGTTCTACTTATTAACCTAATGGTCCTCTTCATTTCATCTGATTAACTGCAACATGGGTGAAAATATAGTAATGTGGCCTCTGATACCATTGATAGAGGTCAAAGGAGTTGAATGTGGCTGTTTGCCTACATGACCAAATTCCAAAGGGCACACTCCAGTGAAATACGAAACATGGTGAGAAAGGTGTTGCTTTTCCCTCCCATCACATTTGAAGCTGGCAACAGTTAATTCAGTATCTTCAACTTATTTCTGTTCTCCCTAAAGAATAGATTATTTCAGATATTTGATTGTTCCTGCAGTGCAGGTGACATGTTTATGGGAAGGGTTTTTGGTCTTTGTACGAAAGTCGCAGCCCTTGCATTAATCTTGTCAAAGGCAAAATGTTTTATATGTGGCATAGAATAGGTGCACATCTGCTGTCTTTAGTGATGTTTGCACATTCAAAACTCCTTCAAAAAAAGAATCATTTTTTGAATCAACATCGTTATTGCCCTGCAATTCTTTAAAGTTTGTTTGTTTGAATGGGCTGACAGGTGCCTTCTGAAATTTCCTGATCACCATATTGTGTCACAGGGATCATGGGGGAACTTGCTGGCAAAAAATAGATTTATACTGGTATGTTCATCATCTAGACTAAAGGATCCCAGTGCTCCACTGCATCACAAACCTCTTCTTTTCTAAAAGGAAATCCCTTCATGCAACAATAGATTTACATCTTAGCTGCTCTAAATTCAGCACTCCAAGTTTCCATGGCTTAATGCAAGGATGGTTGCACCAGGGATTCCTGGCTGTAGGAATGTCTGAATTACTACTCTGAGGAGTAATTCAGATGATTTACTTGGTTTTATGAAGTTGCAAGAGAATTTGCAAAGTAATCCTAATAATATGTAAAAGCAATTGAAATGAAAAGCTGTTTTTCCTGATTGCATTTCCTCTTCTGTCCTTCATTATTGTAAGTGAATATAAGGAAGGAAAACCAAGAGAATAGAGTACCAATCTGTGTGAATTTTGCCTGAACTGAGACTGCATATCCAGTGTAGAAATTCTAGCTCTATAAAGAAGATAGAAACTGCCTGAGCTTATCTGTACAAACACACACAAAAATAGATTCCTGCCATTTTCCAACAAAGCTCTGTTGGATGGCAGGGTGTGTTTTACACAGCCCTGGCTTGCAGAGCAGCAATACCACCTTCCCTGAACTTCGTGGGCTCATCAGTAGGTGATTGCTGTAACCTGGAGATAGCAGTGGACAGGGACATGAGGATGCATGTCCTGAGTGGTTTGTTCACAACTCAGACTGGAAAACCTGAAGTAGCCCACAGTATTTTAAAGCATATAAGTGAACTATTAGATGTTATGGGGAACAAATCAAACATGCCAGAGTGTGGCCTATTCTGGCTGTAGAAAGCGGGTGAAAATAAAGCGTCTAAAGTGTTGCCTGAAGATGGTAAGAGCCATGTTAGAGGAAGAAATTTGCAGAACAAACTACAGATGAATTTGGTGCACAAAGATCTCGAATCTGACTGCAGCAGCTCTGGCAAAGCATAAAGTTGCTTCAGTCAATTGGCACCATGGTCTTGTGTGTCATAATTGGGGAAAACGCAGTTATTGGGGAAAACTCAATTATTGGGTAAAATGAATGCAGTCTTGAGGAGAAGGGAAGAAGTCTGTCATGCTCTTGTAGCATGACATTGAAAGTTTGTCTCAGACTACTGGTACAGTGGTTGGTTCATAGCTCACTCACCCATAAGTAAATTTTAGAGATGGTGCAGCTGCCAGAGAGAGAAAATACTTACATTTGCTTTGTCTTGTTGGCTTGAGCTTTGTGTCAGCCTGGGGAAGGAGGGAAGGGAAGATCTGGGAAAGGCAAAGGAGAAGGAGGAAGGCTGGAGGGGAACTAGTGTTACACAGGAGTCTGCTGGAAGGAGAGATTGTGATTCCCCAAGAGGAGCTTGGGTGTCAGCTCAGGTCACAAAGCCAACCTAGAGCAAAACTTACAGTGAAGCTGTGCTGCAAAGTAAGACAGGAGGAAACTGGCATCCCTCCTGGTGCTACTGGAGGGGGCTGTTTCTGTGCCTTGTGTTTACTCAGCCTCCCCCAGCAGACCTGAGATTCCTTTATATTTAGGGACTTATCTTCTACTTTATTATTTTTGTATTTTGTAATAAAATGGGTCTTTAAAGCCTGGGAATTTTTTCCTCTTTTTTCCTGTCTATACAAAGGAAAGAGGGATGGGAAGAATAGTCCACTTCAAAAGTTTTAGCTGCATTATACCACCATCAGGAATGAACCTCTCTGGTGCTGCACTGGAAAAGAACCAGATTTGTGAACTGATATTTCAATATTCATTATTCATGAAAAAAATTGTTTAAAGAAGCTGCTTTAGAGCAGCAACACAGACTTTGGTTCCCAAAATGTCATTGCCTGGGAGTTTCTTCTCCTGGACAGTGGATGCATTAGCTGCCTTTTGAGCGATGGGAATCCTGGAAAGTTTCTTTCATTACTGCTGTGATTTGCACTCTTCTGTCTCTTAGCCAGGTACAGGCTGCAGTTTTACACTTTGGGTTTAAACTGGTTCCAGACTGGTGTCACTTGATGAGCGAAGGATCAGGAGTTTCAAGAGAATTCTGAGTTGCTGTTGACCTGATTCACCCCATGTTTGGAGGAAAAAAAGCAGAAATTACCCAGGAAACCAAGAATTTCTTCAAATCAGTCATTTCAAAGTCACAGCAACTTCTAGTGACTTCAAAGTAAATGAGACCTGACCACTCATACTCTCATATCGTCCTCAAAACTGTATGTATAGGATTCCCCACACCATTCTGTTGCCACAGCTGATAGAACAGTGGTCACCTGCAACATTTCCCTGCATACCACATAGCTCCATAGCAGGGCAGCAGGTAGCATGTGAGTTGTAGGGGACTCGAGTGGGGTAGGATCGTGTTGGATGGCACAGCAATCCAATCGTGTTGTAAGCACAGCAAATGGCTGACTTCCCACAATGAAACATTTGGGCAATCCATTGCCATCTGTCTTTATTTTGCAAACCCACTCAATTGGCCAACACATTCAAAACATCACTGCAACTTATTTCTCAAAGAGCATCTTTTTTTTTTTTTAAGCCTGACAAAATTACCTACACGTTTTTATCCTGTTCAAATTGTAAAAGGTTTCTTTACATTTGTGTTATCATAAGGATTCATAAAATAGCCTTTTTTGGACCAAAAAATGTACTTCCATGAGAAGTGTAAATGCATGGTACCTTTCATAAATCCTGTAACCCTATTAGGAATTCTAATAAACTATGATAATGAACCAGTTCAGCCAAGTAGGCTGTAGGCAATGACTCAAGACTGTGCCATATTTATCTGGATATGGGTGGTCTAGCACTTAGAGGCAGCAATACTAGTGTTTGCTCAGCTGTTTTGTTCCTTCCCTTGCCTATAAAATGTGATAAATGCTCATACCTACATTTACATCATAGGAATGCCTATTCCCTGAGTCTGTATGTTGTTTGTGGGGCGAATAGAGAATGCATGGCAGTAGCAACTCATTTAACTGGCACAGTAGAGCTGTCTGTCAGCTTTTGGCTCACCTGACAACCTTTGGTGCTGATGTTTCTGAAGAATTAACAAGGTCAAGGTTGTTAAAGGAATATGATATTGGAGAATTTGTCACCCCTGAAGTTTCTTGAAAGATGGGCAATTAAAAAAGTCACCGATTCCAAAGTAAGCATCTTTCCCTTATTCTTGATTAGCACTGCTCTTGCTTACAGCTTGACTGGCTACTTTGCATCTCAGTGCACCAATGCTTTTAAACAGAAGTTAACAGTTCTTTTTTATCTCGGTTCTTTTGCTGGAATTCCTATTGAATGAGAGAGAATTCACTAAAACAAGTATTAAGACTAGTGGCACTGCCGATTTAGGTCCTAAAAAATTCTCTGTCCTGTGTTCTGTGTTCTCTGCTG
>JAOEHX010024881.1:0-46899 GCA_025448015.1 Bolborhynchus lineola | reverse complement strand
TTTGGGTTGGAAGGGACCTTAAAGCTCATCCAGTTCCAAGCCCCTGCCATGGGCAGGGACACCTTCCACTAGACCAGATTGCTCCAAGGCCCATCCAACCTGGCCTTGAACACTGCCGGGGATGGGGCAGCCACAGCTTCTCTGGGCAGCCTTTGCCAGCACCTCAGCCCCCTCACAGGGAAGAACTTCTGCCAAAGACCTCATCTCAATCTCCCCTCTTTTAGCTTAAAGCCATTCCCCCTCATCCTGTCACAACATGCACTTGTCAAAAGTCCTGCTCCAGATTTCTTGTAGGCCCCCTTTAGACCCTGGTAGACTGTTATAAGGCCTCCTCTGAGCCAACCAGCTCTCTTTCATTAACATACTTCCATGACAACAGATTTTATTGTAGGTACTCTAAACCTAGCTTATTTTATTAAGGAAAATCAGAAGATAAGCAGAAGTTATCCTCTTAATAACCTTGTTTCATTGAGCCTGGTTTATGCAACTGCATAGACAGGTACTTTACAACTTTATATATTTACAGATATTCCTAGATACTGTCATGCCACAGTCACCCTTGACACCTGCAGCTAGAAAGCAAGTAGTTAATCTGCTCACTATCACAGACATGAGAAATGCATCTCATTTGGAATGATGTCTCCATAAAAAGCAGCCTAAACAACAAACACAAGTTATCAGCAGCCTTTCTAATTCTTGATTAAACATTTCTGCAAGCTAACAAAGTGGATGCAGACGCTGAAGTTTCAACTTAATGACTCAGATGCATCAAGGTCTACTTTCAGGTTTTTGTTTCTGACAATTGTTTGATGTCTTCCTGCTTTTCATGGTAAAGACAAAATAGAAGCTTAAGAGACATCTTACAATCCATCTGCCAAACAGATTTATTCAGAAGAATAAGCCATTTGCTAAACTTTATACATACATAAAAAATCAAGTTGCCAAAGCCACTGAATCTTTGGCCCCAGAGTTTATTTGCTGTTTAATCTTTATGGGCTTTTGAGAGAATTTTTAACAGCAGTGTTGTCAAAAGACAGTTTAATATTAACGTCACAACTAACACCCACTTCCTGTGTTTCCTTACACCTCTAAATACAGTTTGTGTTCAAATAAGAATTGCTATGGCAGCTCTAATTTGGCAAATCTCAATTACATTATATTTGATGATAAAATAAAAAGCACTGCCTATGAGAATTTTGTAGCATTTTCTTCCTGTTCATCATGTGGTGTGAACTGCTACATGAGTTTGCTGCTTGAATTTGGGGAGTTACGGCAACACCACCAGACTCCGCATTATTAGTTTAAATTTTATAAGGAGGGGAGTGTTTCTTGGATCTTTCAGCAGTGAAACTCACCGTGAAAAGAAACCAATAGCACAATTCTGTTCTCAAATCACTCTGGAACAGCTACTTTTCCCTAGCAGAAACTGCACTGACATTGTGATTCAAAAGTACCTGGAAAAGAACTTGATGGAATTTCTAGGATCTATCCTCCATTTTATTACAGTCAAGCAAAACACATCAAAATCCACTATTTTACTGATTTCATAACTGGGAAAGGCTATAGTCCTACACTGACACTATTCTGTTCCTTTCCACTGGGGATCTTTCATACAGTATAAGGGCACTTCTTGAGTATGTTACTGGAATGGGATAAGCTTTAGGTCCCTTCCAACCCCAGCCATTCCACGATTCTATGATCACACAGCAGTGTTTTGTAGGACATGCAATGGGAATTTTTGCTTTCTAAGATCATCCATAACCATAGCTTGATATGATTTGACATATTGAGCTTCTAAAAGAAAAGCCTGCTTACAGCCTTGTAATTACATGGTAAATAGCAGTGTGGATAGACTACCTGGCCTATAACAAACTCGGAGACAGAAGGGGTTTTTGCTTGCTTAAGTTTTGTGTTACCTTGTATGCAACATAATTGCAAAGATATTATTAAGGAAGAAAATTACAGCCCCTGAATAGGGCATATATAATGCTCTAACTTTCCACAGCTACATAGGATTCAGCAAGATAATATTCATTAGTACAACTCTGGAAAATATATACACTCCTACTTTCTCAATGCAATATTATTCTAATTACCTTGCTTACAGAGTAAATGTATGTAAAAGGAGGTACCTGTGAGCTAGTCATACTTCATAATATCAGACATAATCACTCTGCATGCAAACAATTTGGGTGCTAAAATAAACATACAGCTCAGGAGTTTGGTAAAAGGGTGTATAGCTTTCTACCAGTAGCTTACCATCAAACTCATCCTTAAATGCAGATGGCAAATCATTACTACTTAGTAACTATTAGTATGTCCAACATTACATCATTTCATCCTATTTCCTAATGGGCAGATGCTGACAGCAGAAAGATCATTATTAAAACTGGTGCTAGATATTATCTGTTTGCAAATTTAGCACAGAAATCAAGGAGTGCATGGGAAGGGATATTTAGTCCTTTCATTCTTGTCAAGTCCAAAACGGGAATAAAAGTTTTTGAAGCTAAATGGAGAAATTCTTACGTACTGAACTACAGATACATACTCTGTGAATGTATCATTTCAGTCTTTGAGACAAATAAACAACTGTCACGTGCAGTTAAATCACATGAAGTGCTAAAAAACTGACACACTGCATTCCAGTTTACTGCATGCTTGCTCATGTGGTATATGGTACCTGCTGTTTCAATTTCCCTCAGGATTTTAAATCATTCCCCAAAATAGGCCATACAGCAGCAAATTCTCTAGAGAATAAGAGAATAAATTTTGCAGTTGGCAAGTTAAAAATTCATTTTTTAATTTTCTGGTTGGTGGCAATTTCAATCAGAAGGTGGGTGGTCAAGTAACATCACCATTCCTGTAGTAGAGCTGTTCATTCTCTGTCATTCTTTTCTTCTGGGACAAAGACTGTATTTGTACACATACATGATGCTGTTCGTGTTTACAATTCCTCTATCAGAAGTGTTGTGTCAAGGACACATGCAGAACACTATTAACTTTTTTACTAAATATTGATTGCTCTCCATTAGCAATGAAAGCAAAGCACTGAGAGGCACACTGGGTTTATGATTTGTATGACTATTCTTACATGGCTTGAGAGCTGTTGGAAAGAAGTTGCTTTCACTGCATGCCATCCAAGAGCAAGCAGCAGATTCATTGCAAACCTGAACAAACAAAAACTGCAGAGAAAAAGATAAACAACCCCAAAGCAAAGCCTTGGTGCAGTAATTGCAAAAAGTATTTCAAAAACAACTGGAGAAGAAAAATCCCATCTCTTAGGCTTTACAGCATTGAGATGATACTACAGCTTGCTCATATCTGTGTCTTGTAATTCCTATCATGGAATATTTGCACAAACATCACCTATCGAATAAATTCATTATTAAATAAACCACTGAACTACAGAATGGCCACAGGCAAATATTTTCTTCTGCTCTTCTTCAGATTAGCAGAGTGCATGCAAGCCACCTTATACTTGTTTTTTTGTAACCAATTGTCTCTATAGCCATTTAAGCAACATAATTTTTGCTCTACTAAGCATCTTCCTGATTAAAACACCGATTTATATTTCCTTTCTCCTATTTAAAATGTCTGCAGTTATTCAGGAAAATGTGATGCTAATACTATAATTTCCAAATATCACCTTGTAACTGCATATTCATGTGCTGTTAACAAGGTCAAGTGGACCACGTATGAGAAGAGATTCCAGGGTATCTGCCTCAGGCTCCTGTTTCATAGTCTCTAACGTATGATGGAACTATTAATTTCAACATGACACATAAAATAAGATCATTCAAATGCCTTGTAAGGACTCCTAAAAATGGTTTCCAAATTTTTATCATTTGCACTAACCATCGGTTGCAATGTTATTACTCAGGTCAAACTACAGCAGCACAGAGCTCATTGCCCGTATTTCTGTGTAAGATTCTGTCCCACCTTTTTTTAATCCTTCCTCTTTGCTGTCTGATTTAGCCAATTCTCTGGCATTTTCATTTCAGATCTCCGAATACTGCAGGAATGATTAAGTTAGTGCATTGGTAGAAGTGCCATAAGACCTAACTCTGCTCCTCTCATGCTCTGCCAAAGCGTGTCCTGACAGTCAGTAGCTGAGTGCCATGTGGAGGTCCACCAGACAATGTGGCACTCATATCACTCTCTTGCCTTTCCCACAACTAAACCTGAAACACTGAAAAAATGTTATGGGAATGCCACATAAACAGCATTACTTCCAGCAATAAGGAAAGCAGAATATATTTCTAGATGTGGAGAACGGGGCCTTTTTTTTTTTTTTTTGAAAAGGAGAAAGATGGAGACAAAAACTGGTTTTCCCCCAACTTCAAATGCCCATTTTTTTACATCTAACCAGTTGGCACCATCTAAAAGTTTGTTCTAACTTCAGAATATATTACATATTTATCTCCGAAGTCAGGCTTGGTATATATGAATTGGGTATCCAAAACGCTCTGTTGATGTCTTGTTGAGAAGAAAACTGCAGACTAGAAGAATAGGGAGTAAGGACAATGTTTTAATCCCAGAGTCTGACCTCAACAAGATCCTTTATATTTCTTATTTTAAGAAAGCAAAAGAAAATTCCTGAGATTGTTCCCTGCTGACAGATAAGATATGCACGGTTGCGAAACAATGTCATGCATACTGTGAAGTCAGATGTTTTAAGTTATCTTCATAATTGCCTTCAAGACACCGAAACACTTATCAGAGAACACAACTTACAAAAATCCCACTGTTTATAGGCAAAGGACTTGGGCAGAATTTTGGGTGTCTAAGTACAACTCCTTGTGGTCAATGTCCAGTTGTTTAGCAAATGTGCTCTGCAAACGAGGGATTACACAGGAATTAGAAGAGATAACCATAAGGTGCTTGATCCTCATTACAGCAAGGTACCTGAGAACGAGTAGTTGCTGCACAGCCTACCCACGTCTTAAAACTTTGCAACAGCCTGTTTGTCAAACATGCACCACAGCAAACACATATGCAGATATGCAAACACATTTTAGAAAAAAAACTGGGCAAGACATTGTGATCATTGTGTTAATATTTAAATTAGTCCAGTAAATAACCTGAAATTAATAACTTCTTTCCCTTGGTAGTGAATGAGGTTTAGAATCAAGATCCAGACTATTAAATTCAGGGAACAGAGGCGCGGTGCCGTAGGCAGTCAAAACACTCATTGGAAAAGATTGATTCCATACAAGTAACACTGCAGTGGTAATATCTGGTGCCCTGTCGAGATGAAAAGATTTTCTCCCACTCCTGCCCACCCTTCCCACTTACTTGTAAAAGTTCACTTCAACACTCCGTAAAAGCAGGTTGTTTGCTAAGTCTTACAAAGGCTTTTTGAACTTAAATCTAAAGAGGTATTTCAAGGATCCCGGAAATACCACCATACTCCCAATAGACTTTTGAAGAAATACATTTTTAGTCCTGGAGAGCAAGATGTATTTAGGTCCTTTTAACGGAGGTATAATTTCCTTGGGGGAGATATATCATGAAGAAATTATTCAAGCCTCATATCCTGAATAGTTTAACTCAAAAGATGGAAAATATGAGCTAAGGGACACATTAACATTTTCCAGAGGCCCTGTACTGACCTAGGGGAATCCTCACTGGATTGCCACTTGCGTACAGAGAGAGCTCAACCGGACGTGTTTTTCCTTCAGAGCTGCACTGCATCAACAGATACCATGTGAAGTCAAAGCTTTCTCTCTGTCCACACTGGATCAGTGTCTTGCTGTTAGCATGGAGAAATGCCTTCTTCCTTCTGAACCCGCCAGCAATCACCTCTTGAAAACTTAAAAGAAGCTATGTGACTAGTTTTAGAGCATGAATCTCTATTCCTAACAGGGATGCTCTTAATTTTACCCTGTGAAAAGTACCAGGTTTGTCCTTTACACCAGTTCGGGCAAATAAAAGCTACAATGATAATAGTTCTAGGACCCAATCTTCCCTGTTCAGCTTTAAATCTCAAGAAAATACATATGCTTTCTTAGCCAGGTCTTTTTTTGGTCTTCCCTCCCTTAATCAAGTAGCAGTTGCCCTCTCCTGGGTAACTTCAGCCATTCTATTCTCAGTACTGGAAGATTCACCACAAAATTCAGTTTCAAACAGTGGAGTAATGCTGTCCATATGCTGTATAATTACATGGGAATTACACAGAACAGACATCTGATACATGAGCTGCCAAAGGTGGACATCTGTAGTATAGTTTCTTTTCTACAGTTTCATTTTATTTCTGTTTTTTTTTTCTTAAGATAACCTTCTAATAACTGTTGAAATTTACTCTACTAAGCCACTGAAACATCCTCATTTCAATTACAAACATTTTTGAGGGCTAAACTAAATGCTTGAATATAAGCATTATTCTGTCAACATCTCTTCCACTTATCTCTAGTCTCCAACAAAGACCTAAATTACTTGACATTGCAGAAACAAAGGAGGCCTCTTCCTCAAGAGTCAGCAATACCAAATCCCAGTTTGTCATCCAGTTCAGGATTGAGAAATACATCCCACTGTCAGAAAAATACATCTCTTCCTTAATGTAACCCCATGTTACATTAAGGATGTTATTTCCCTGCGATTAGTGTCTTGAACTCATGAGCTTTCTGGATACATATAAAGTAATATACGACACAGTTCATGTAAGGAATGGCAATACACATTTTTCTTCTCTTGTCTGCCTTGAAAGCAAAGTGCTGGAGAGTTCACTAAGGGACTGCCCTAACAGCATTAGGAAGCACCTCCATTTGTGCTTGCTTACCTAATCCTTATTTAACAGATGTGCATTAGAGGAAAGATATCTGTGCCTGTCAATTAAATGCTTGACTCTGACATGAACAGTCCCCACTATGTGCAATATAATTTGACAGATTATGTACTTTTGGGGGGCTACAAAATGCCCACAGTACGCTTGTGTTAGGTTCTTTAATATACAGGGGACAGGACAGGCCTTGGAGACTAAAAGAGAAAAACCTTGTCAAGGCTGAATAACCAGCCAAAGAAAACCACTGATTTATCAGAGATAAAGTCTAGACAAAAAGTTGAAAATATTGAATGAAATTCAACTGTTGCACTGGCCCAGCAGAAACCAGAGTTTACCTTCTGGCAGCCAGAACCCAGGCCCCAGGCTGAACGTGAATACAGCAACAGCAGTGGGGAAACAGCTTCCCTCAGTTATGATTTCAAATGCCCTGGGTAAAGTTAGTCAAGGAAAATACCTTGAAGCTACCTCCACAGTATATTTCAAAGCTTGTGATCTATCAGTACAGGTTTTATTGATATCTTTACATCTCAAATAGGAATACCTGACTGATACTTTCTCCAGAAATAAAACGAATGTAAAATGTTTGACTTGCACATTGTTTCAAGTAAGAGGCTGATAAATCTGCAATAATATCAGCAATTCCATCCACTGTGTGAGCTATGCTCTGTAGCAGGACGAGCTGTCAGCTTGTCTTTCAGGGTTCCTGATTTAGAGGGTATTACATTAAAACAACCAAGATCAAGACGACATTGTGCCATTATTTCCACAAGTTTATAATAACAGAATATTACAAAAGAAGCGAGCTTGGCAAAGGCAGGAAAACATAATTGAAATATTTTTGAACCACATATTTTAGATAAGCAGCATTCTAACAATGAAGGTCTCCTTCCTGAGGGAAAAACACCTTGCTACTATTTCAAAAGCACATGAAATATTCATAATGCTGCCTTGAAAACCAGTATTTACATGAACAGTTGCAGAATATAAATGCTGTATCAATGAACCCAAGTGGTGCTCCCAACTCTACAAATAGCACTGATGCAAATATAAGAAAAACTACAGCTAAACTTAAGTATGCCACCAAAATGCTAATATACATGGTTATGGGGGAACACCTAATAGGAAAGAGCTTTCTATTTGCTTTTGTATCACATTTTGGCTCCATACTTTGGCTTTTCACACATATCACTTACTAAATGGTTGTCTGGGTTTGGGTAAACATTTGAGCAGTAAGCAATGTTCAGCTTCAGCGTCCTACAGTTTATCTTAATACATTATTGCCAAGAAAATACAGATTACATGTCCTCACCTGTTTGTCTTTTCTGTGCTTGCAGTTAAAGCATATAATTACCAATTCATCTGCACTTGTGTTTGACATTTAAAGCCAAAGCAATCTGGCAGCAACTTCCATAGAACATGGAAGATTTACCTATATATCTGCCATCCTTCATTTCACATACCGTAGCCTACTACTTTCCCTCCATAGCCCAAAGTCATGCCTCTTTCAACCTATAGACAAACTATACTGCTTCTGCCTGATGGGCAGGTTTAGTGCATGAATTAGCTCATATGCAGTTCAGCATTACTTCTTTATTTTTCTGTTGAGCTTCTCAACCGTAAGAAGCACTCCAGGAGTCAGACTTAGCTGAAAGCTAGGTTTACTTAAGTAAGCAGTTCTGGAATTTTCACCCGTGTGAATAAAGAATTCTACCACTTCCATGTTCAACCTAGGCAACTAAGGATCCTTGGTTTGTGTGCTTCTAGAGCGAGTTAGTCATTCACTGGGGTTTTACAGAATTCAACTATCAGCTTCATGTTATTACTGCAGTTGCTGCAACTCCAGTAAGAATGACTATTTTTCATTAATTAGCTCCTTTCTTTAAAGAGAGCTCACTTGATTCTGATGCAACCCATACAGCCAATTTGACAGCTCATCTACATTGATGTTATTCCCAATTAAACTCCAAATATATTGCTACACCAACTATTTAAGTGTACATATTCTGTAAGTCACTACGCAGCCATACAGGATTTGACTGCTGTATCCTGCAGGAATTCATATAAATTGGTCTGAGTAGAGGCTGAGTGAGAAAAACCTTGCTGGTACCTTGTCCTAAGAAGAACACTTTTTATATGCTGCCACACAGAAATTGAAGGAGTGGAAAATTGTTCCTTCTTTTGTCAGACCCCTGCTGAAACTGGAATAATTCTTATTCCTACATATGTAAAAGTACTTCCTAGGGGCTTTCTGTACTGTAGCCCCTGCCCTTCAAGCCCAGAGTGGCCAGCATCTGCTGTTCTCTCCTTCCACTGTCTTGACCAACTGCCTGCAGACTTGGCTTGGTTTTATCATATGCTAACAAATGGACACTCCATCTGAAAAAAATAAGCTATCTATTTATCCAGAAATCAGGCAAATAATAGAAGACAGAAAGCTTGTCCTGACTTGGTGGCATGGCTTGATCTCAGTCCTGCCTCAGAAGATACTGACCTGTCTGTCAGTCTGGGCTCTTGGCTGAAGCTGATTACCATCACTTGCTCTACTTGCACCTTAATGCTGAGTCATTGTCCCTGCTCGCCTTGGCGCTACACTTGGCTCCCAGCTTGCTTTCCTTTACAGAGCAGTGCCTACCAGTGCTGCTCCCCAAGAGTTCCCCAGGCTGATATCTATAGCAAGTGGTCAGAAGAAATTCTAGGAGTATAGGAGGTTCAAGGAAAATTAGGAAGTAGCCTAACAGAAGCATATTTCTACTGGTAGGAAACCCAATGTACTTTCTCTCCTTGAAAACATGAGCCCTTACTAAACAATCACAGTGATCTGCTGAAAGCCTCACTGGGATTCTTGGAAGTGAGAGGAAAGGACAGGGGACAGTGGGAGCAGAGTCCAAGTGGAAAGTGGCAAGATATTCTGAAACTGCTGAAGAGGTGGAACAGCTGACCATGCTCTCAGATTCACACAACCAGCACATAAAACACATGAGAAGCACTGCTTACCACAATACTTGAATCTCTCTTAGCTCTTCTATTCAGGAGATAGATATATGCCTGGGTATCCTCAGTACCCAAGAAGGAAAGCAGTCCATATCTAAGCTTTTTAGCAGCCTTGTTTATACTTTCATGAGGAGGATGAGGGAAAGGAACAAAACTGGACTCCAGATAAGGAAGTCAATGAGGCAATTAAGTCAATGAGGCAAAATAATGTTCAAATATAAATCTGTGAGGAGAACAAAGCCTGGATTAACCACACAAGCCACCTCACAGAGCCAATCTGTAATTTCAGTCTTGCTCTGCACTACAGCATTTCCAGGGAGATGGATGGTTCTTTCCACGCCAAGTACTGCAGATGCTGGACACCATCAAAGCAGTCTGCCAGCTATTCCTTTGGCCATGTCTCTTGCAGATATTTGCACACATGGATTGCACAAGACAACAAATCCAGCACAAATGAGAGCAAGAGGCTGCAGAACACCACAGTAAAAATACAAGCAAGACAAAGCAACAATAAATCCTCATTTTCCATCAAAACCCTCTGAAGTGTCCTGCCTTTGGCACAAGGTTTATCTCACAACCATCTTCCATAAAAACAAGTATCTTGTTGTAGTAGAAATTTAATGCAACAGCAAAGAACAAGAAACTGGGACCAGGCTATAAAGCAGATATAACACATAAAAAGATGTAATACTTGGCAATCTGACCTCAGCATCAAGGGATAACTTTTATAGCATTTCTTAGTTATCCCTCTCCAAAGGGTAACCTTTTCAAAGACAGTGTGAATTATACAGAGGAGTATGTAAACTTACTGGTTTTCTTTAGAATGAAAAACACAAAATCTTCCTCTCCTCTTTAGTAAACATTTTCAAGCACAGAACTGAATCTGAAGATATAAGTTACTGTTCAACAAAACACTGATTGGATGCTGCAGCTCCAAAGGAATTTTTAATTTTCTAAAGTTACACATTTTTTCCATAAAACACAGTGCCTGAAATAACAATGTCGGCTGAAAGTGTTGATCAGAGGACAGCCTCTATGGTGCTCGTATGGTTCTTTAATACGTTCACTTATTGTAAGATAAAGTTAATAATTTATTAAAGTAAAAGAAACACACAGTATTATATCATTACTGATTTCTAAAGACCTAGAAGGTACCATTCAATTTCATCTGGTCAAAAGCTGGCTTCTGTGAAAAATATTTAAAAGGCATTTTTTTTCTACATAGAAAGAGATCATTAATGTTGAAACCTGGCAATTTTCAAAGAAAATCACATTCAAAGAAAAGAATACAAAAAAGTTGAATTAAAAACATCCTTTGGAAGAATCCAGCAAATATACGTAAGGAATATGTCTTAAGCAAAAATTCCAACTAGAGCCTATATGGATTACGTAAGGGATTGGAGTAATTAATAAGACATTAGGCAGAAAAGATTAGCAATGTGTGTTTTGTGTATGTAAGAACATCTGCACAAGGTCCAACCAAAGGCCATCTAACCTTCTCATCTCCCATCTCACCAGTGAAAAGTCTCACACTGGGGACAGATTGTGAGATACGGGTGAAAAATAATGTGATCTTTTTCAGCACATTCTAATGTCTAACTCTCGTGCCCATGTCTCTGAAAGATTCTCAGAATGGTAAAATTTAAAACAAATGATGACAATAGAAGCTTTCTCTCATCAGTACAGAAAAGAGACTGTTTGAGATTCAGGCTGCCATCCTCAATTTTTCAGTAACCTGTTTCATCTGAAGAGGCCTTCGTTCTTCATTTGGAGGAGCTGCTATTTGAAATATAGACTATTACTGCTCTATATATGTGCAGCAAGATGACTACTGAATATGTTTAAACCAAAATCAAAACCAAACAAAGTTTTATACTACCTAAAATAAAGGAGTTCAGGGCAGAAAACATTTCTGCAGGGGAGAAAAATAACAGCACAAAAACATCTGAAAAACCCCACTGTTACAGGTGGGCTGGTAGTGTCACTTGCGTTATTTCCCTTAAAGACTGTATTTTCAGATTCTCACAGATGAACCAGCATTAAAATGTTGAAGCTGGCAGACTAAATGCACTGGGAAAAAAGCTAATGAGGGGTGGCTGTATTTGACTCTCCAGGGTGATAACACAGACTGATGAAACTTGTAACCAGACAGTTTCTTTGGGCATAATGCTTCAACCCATTATCTTAAACATTCATTATCATTACAATTCTATTTTCTTTTTTAAGAGGTTCAGCTGAAATGAAGTGAGATCTTTCTGAAGCAAAACATTTGTTGTTCTGACAGATCTTTTAAAATGTGCTACCTCATAACTACTGATTGCAGTTTTAGTGTTATTTTAACCTATTTTAGCTATTATTTCATAATACACACTTTGCTTGAGCATTTGTACCTTGCCTTCACTGAAGTTTACTTCTGCTTCAAAAAGGGAGATCTTTCTTCTACTGTAGCATTTATTGGAGGGGCAAACATCTTACTTGATTTTGCTTAAAAAAATAATATATTATAACCTATGTACTGCACTTCTGTTTTAAGGATAGATAAGTGCTCAAAGCACTCCTCCCCTTCACTCCTCCCAACCACTAACCCGTACTGCTAGTGACAGCTCTGAATTGCTCTGGAAATCCTAGCACAGCCAGGTAGGAATCTCCAAGAAAATCTTCTTTAGCCCTTTTTAGCCCAGCTGGAGAAATAGCCATCAGCAGGAATACAGATTTCCCTAACCAGCTCAATCAGCATTCAGGTGAGACTGATACATATAGCATTCAAAAAGCTTGAACACAACTTTCAGGCACATCGAGCCTGTCCACTGCGTCACTTGTACTGCCAAATGCCTTTCCTGGCTGGTCTCCCAGGTGGCCACAGCACGCGGTGACTCCCTTGGAAAGAACAAACTATTTCAAAGTTCAGAGCAATCCCACAGCTGATGGCACATGCACCACTGCTTCAAAATGCTGAGGGGCCAAGCAGTTCTATCACCTTCTGAGAAGAGTGAGGGACAAGCTTCGGAAGCACTGATGTTGCTGTTGCTGACGTTTGTATGCAGAAGCAGAAGTGATCAAGCTTCACTCGCACATCTGCTCTATAGCAGCAAACCACTCCAATGATCACAGTGTTTGCATGTTTCAAATGAAAAATCACCCCAGAGTGTAAGACCAGCACAAAGCTCAAGCTTCAGATACAAAAAAGCAGCATAATGAAGTCCTGGACACTCACACTGGCCTCTGACACAGAGAACACCATCCTTTTAGTGCTGCTGACATTTCAAAATGAGGTCTTGAGGCATTACACCCCCAAGAGAGTAAACAGATTAAAAGTATACAAAGCTTTTTGCAGTAGCTTACCAGAATCTCACACAATCAGACCCAAGCTGTCATTCTTAGCCATTACACCACAGTCAGTATTTATAATACTTGGATACAGAAATGTTCAGACCAAAGCAAGACACAAAACAAGATTCAGAATGGGAGTGTCAAGGTCTTTAAGGAAACCCTCCACAAAGAGGTTTTCTACTCTTGTAGAAATGATCATGTATCTAGTATACATATGTATATAAATACACAGAAGCATCATATATATACACATACATAAACGTATAGCTATGTTGATACAACATGACTATCTTTAAAGTTTAACTTGTATTTTTTCCCCTAGAACACAATCAAGGAACAGTGGAGAATCTCTTTTTAAAGCAGAAATAAAGAGTTCATTAAGCTATTTAGTAAAAGTACGGGAGCTTTATTCAGCTGGGTACCCTGCACCAGCACATACTAACAGCCTTTCTGCCAGCACTACCTGAATGAGGTATGAATTTCTCAGCTACACATTTTCACAGCTCAGCAGCAATGATTTGCACTTAGAGACACTAGCACAGTATGACTGACAGTGGGCTCAGACCTGCTCATCACTCACCGACATCATCACTGACCGTGAGATGCATCTTTCAAGTTTCACAGCACTGCACAAATACTTTTAACAAAACACGGGAAAAGCCATGCCCCAAATCTTAACTGGAAAAGCCAGACCTCCCAAATGCTGGGTCAGATATATTTTAGCTGCTGTATTGCTTTTGGTAACACCTCTAAGCTCCAAGCAAGGATCCTACTGTCTTAGGGATAAACAAAACAAAAAGACAGGCACCCGGACAGTGTATTTTACAGAGGTTTCAATCTAGCTGTCATAGAGAAGACAATCAGTCAGCAGAGTATGATTGAGCAACTTCATTTGTCTGCTGCTGTCTACATGACCTAACACAAGGCATATGGAAATACACAGGCTCTGAGGAGGGTGGGGACAGCAGAAGGGCTGATAAAGCCTCTCCAGCATGGAGGGATACCCACACTGCTTACAACCTGCTTTAAGTTGAGCTATTTGTGAGCTCAAGTGAGAAGCTATGGTAATGCAAGTGTATTTCCAGTGCCCAAGCTGGCTCAGTAACCTTTCCAAAGCACTGCTGTGTTCCACGCTGATATGCACCATCCCGGAAAAATTCCTCCTGTTGGAGACAAGTGTTTGGAATATAAGGATAGTCAACATGTGAAACATTCAGCTACACTAATGCAAGATCCATACAAATAACTCAGGGTGCCTTAAACTAAAGAAAAGAGCCCTTGTGTTTGTTTCAAAAAGCCATAGAATAATTTCTTAAGAAGTCATAAAAACTAACACTGCCCAAAAATTATTTACTGGTAATTTTTCTTTGTATTTTGGAATGTATGAGGACTACTTGAAAAACATTCATAAAGATTCAAGAGATCATCCTAGCACTCTCTGTTCTTAGGATACAGTGGGATGCCAATATCAATGGTTTAAGCTATTTTCAAACTCTGAGAACACGATGAAATCTTTGAGTAAAGTGAAGACTGTAGATATGGAAATGTAGATATAAAGAAAGAATTAATTTGGTTTAGTGGAGCTCCTAAAATTAATAATGATGAAATGGTTGAATGAGTAAAATATCCCACCACCAGTATAGTCTAGAGAGCAACTATTCAGTTACACCAACCAAAGTATGAACTTTTAAAACCACTTCAGAGAATAACTATTCTTCAAAATATTCCAGCTTCTCAAGCTTTTTAATTAGATGTAACATTCACAGATATCAGTAATTAACATTATAATATGTTAAAGGATATTGAATGAAAGCATCTTGCATGCTTAGCTGCTGTATCCTGCTTATACATGCTAGGCTGGGGAAGAGGAAGAAGCTACCAGCAGTCACATGGACACAAGAATGCCAGCTTTTGTCTGCTTTGTGAGATACAGCTCATTCTGCAAACTACTCGGGCATATTCCTCTATGCAGCTTAATGCTGGCAGAATAATTTCTTCCTCTGAAAATATTCCTGGTTATCTTTTGTCTTAGTCTTTCCAACTCAAAATTTCCATTCTGAAACCCTGCTTAAATACCTTATTAGAGAAACTGAACCTATCCTGTGTGCTCTGTACCTCCGAATTGACCAAGGAAACTGAGGGGCAGTAACTCAACCCATGGTTTCTTCATGGACTGAGCTGATGATCAGGTTGGAGGTAAAAAAGGGGCTGCGCTCTCACTCTTACTTCTGTGCAGTAAGAGCTTTACAAATCGGTGACAGCTCCGCTAAATTGGGTTTAGTACTGTGCTATTTCATTTGGCAAAGAAACAAAGTCATGGGAAAAGGGAGCCCTGGAAATGCACTGTAACAAGTTCTGCCAGTTTCTTCTTATGTAATTAGACCTCTTGATACAAGCAACGAAGTGGAACTGGGCTTGCCCAAAGCGTAACATACTCACCTGCTTTTCCTGTATATACGAGTTTGTACAAATGGAGCTCAGATCTCATTTTGTCATACCTACTCTATTCCACACAACTGGTATTAGGCTCTCTGGGTACTTACATATTTGGACAAACAGACAGCAAGAAGAGTTAGTACTCCTTTGCACTGTATTTGATATAATGGCATGCTTAGGTGAATGCTAAGTACAAATCCCCACTGGCACTGAGCAATGACCTGCCTTCCTTCAGACTACTTCAGAGAAATATTTGCAAAATGGGGCAAGTAATAGATGATCTGACTGAAAGTCTGCAAAATTCTGTGTGACCTAATTCTGTAGCGCCTAATGACTGCTGTCACCTTCCAGGAGTGAACAAGTGCCCATTACAATGCTGACTAAAACAGAGTATTCAGGATCATCAGGACTGCCAGTGAAAATACCTCTCAGTGCCACCAATCTTTACTGTAATGCTCCTGTTGCTGTTGTGAAATTCTTTGTTTCTGCTGGTTGAGAAAAACTCAGATAACGCAGGCAATATAATGCAACCGGAAATAAAACTTCTTATGCATCAAAACATATCCAGCATCCCAGATGATGGGCATTTAGCTGGAGAAATTTTCCAGGAACAGGAATAAGATTGGGATTTTTATTCATGTTAGTTAAGCACAGTACTATGCCATGCCTATAAAGTCAAATATATTTGATAAATTTAAATATATTCATCATAGAGGCTCTGCTACTATTATCTGAACCTCCAAATTCATTATAACCCTCAGTTAACACTATCTCAAAAAGATATTGCCAGGTACCAGTAACTTTCAGCAATTTCCCCAAGTAGTTTCTGCAAATTAAGGTTTGCTTAACTTACCTTTTTTATTTATAGACCTATCCATCAAATATTAAAGAAAACCAAGATGACCATTTCTAATCCAGCTAAGAATGGTATAACACAAGCCCTCTGAAAAACCTGCTGACTTCGAGCATAAATCTTCTGTCATTGAACATTTCAATTTCCAGAACATGCCTCCACAGAGAATCAGCCTCCCAGATTGTTTCATTCTGCAAAAGTTTCTCATTTCCACTGCTTTGGCTTTTCATAACTAAGCAATTACTGCGGGTGTAAAATGTGCTGCCTTGCTGTCTAGGTCCACGTTTTAATGGGCAAAAGTAAAAGAAATATCTTGAAACACATTTTTTTCCCAGTTATGGCACCACATTTCTTCAGGGAATAATTTCTTAGATGTGCTTCAGTTGCCCAGTTAGCAACGTCAAATTCTTTCTATTACCAATGCTTCCCTTGTATTTGTGTTTGTCAGACTTTTGATGAAAGAGAAAATTTCCTGATCACGTTATATATTATATATATATATACACTAAGTATATATGTATATACACACTAGATATAGTTTTGACTACTTATTTGTTGTTTAATTTGATACCTAAATGACAAGTAAAGTAGGTGTCAAAATATGATCCAGTGTTAACCAAGGAAATGGACATAAGTTCTATGTCCATCTAAATGCTAAATGCCAAAGTTTTTTAGTACTAATGTTCAGCTCTGCAAGCAGTAGGATTTAATTACATTTTGTTCTTAAACACTTGCATTCAACAAGGTGCCATTTAAAAAGATTAATTATTATAATTATATTTTAAAGTTGCCACTGATTCAAAAGTAAGGTTTGTTATTTGTTAGTTTTGTTGGGTTTTTTAAGTGAGAAAGACTTTAAGGGCAGATGACAGGCAGTAAAAGTAGAAACATTAACAACTCCACCTCCTCTTTCTGAGTTACATGAAAAAGAAAGAAAGAAAATAAACACCATCTATTATAAGTTTCTTACTTCCCTGGCAAAACCAAGATTCATATGCCAAAGCCATGACTTGTGAATACAAAAGCATGGGTTTTTTTAAAGGATCACCAGTTACAGTTCCATAGTACTGCATTTGCAGGATTTGTAACAAATACAGAATTCCATAAAATACCCTTCATCTTGATGTCTTTTAAGTCAGGAAAGGCACAAGCCTTCAGACAAGGAGAATAAACCTCAAATCTGTCATCTGGCAGGCTTGGAGACTCCTACAGACAGCACCTCTTAGTGACTCAGGGTGCTAATGCTCCCCATCGCAGTGAACACAAGCAACACAATAACCAAGATACTTTTGTAAAGAAGGGACTAAAATCAAGGAGGAGAATGTAAGAAGCAACTCGTCTCCCCAGGGCAGCTGCCACTGTTGCTTTTCTGTTACTGTGAAATTGGGAATAAAGAGATATGTGAGGCTAATGAGCAAGAAAGACCATAGCAATTTAATGATTAAAATCCTGCAGTCAAGAGTAATGACTACAATAAGACAGTACTGCCTAAAAGCCCACCTGCAAAGCAATCTAGAAACAGCTACAGGGAAGCAAAACTGCCTGTGTGAAGTGCACTGACATACTCCCTTTCCTCCCTCCCTGTTTTAACCAAGCTTTGTACAGATGACTAAGAGAATACAGAATACTTTGAACAGAAGAGTAAGCTTAGAGACTGTGAGGCACCTGAAGTCTTGTGTGTGGTTTCCTATGGAAACACAGAGAAGGAAGTCTATGATGTGAACCTTTAAGCCAGCTGGAGAATACCTGTACCTATTCTCATTTTGCTCTTTTCCCACCATATAAGGGAAGGATTAATAAGCCTGCAATACCTACATGTGGATGACATTTTTTCCAAGCTATTCTCTGAGACAAATCCAAAGCAATTATGAAAATTTCAGGAGAAAATTACACATGCTTTAGTTATTTTATGAACTCCATCTTGGGAAGAGCCAGAAGATATCTTGGACCCATGTGTATTTTTTATCTTCCTTTGAAAGGGGAAGGTCCAAACAACACTTCAGAGTCACGTTTGGTTCTATTCAGCTATTTGTGATAAACAATATTTGAAGTTCCTGTAAGAATCTAATTTAATTAATCCCATTAATTAGATGTAGATGCACTTCCTGTGATACAGAGTGGCATTACTGTGACTGAGAGTTGCTTCCTAGATATCCATGATGAGAAAAAAAAAAAGTGAACACTAACTGGGAAATGCATCGTTAAGGATCTATAATATAATTAAAATGAAGAACACATGTCCAAAGGAGTGATAAATGTTCTACCACTGGCACTGTTCAAGTCCAGGTTTGACAGAGCCTTGGGAGACACAGTCTAGCACGAGGAGTTCCTCCCCATGGCAGGGGGGTTGGAACTGGATGATCTTAAGGTCCTTTCCCACACAAACCATTCTGTGATTCTATGTTAAAGAATACATTCAAACTGTAGTTTTGAGAAATCCAAATTTTGCTTGTGCAGTTCTTTATAAAGCCAATTGTGTAGTAATTTTTAGGAGTCTCACGTTTTACAACTGCAAAAAACAGTGAAATGCAATTAAAGAGAAGTAGCAGAGAAAGAACTGAAGTCTACCAGGACTAAAATTGTCATCAACTGAATCTTCTTGCAAGACTGTGGCTATGGAGCAAATATTCTTACTCTGGTCTGAGTACATGCTTCCCAATACATAAAAATGAAACTTCTATCCAACATTTTTCATGAAGCTATTTCATCGCTAACCCAGCTCTGTGCTGGCCTAAAAGGATCTTCACACAGGCCCCCATTTTTAAATCAAAATTCATAAAATTATTGAACAGCTACAAAAATGAAAGTAAAATTCAGCTGACCAGGGAAAAGTAAGTTTGTACATTCAGATTGAGTTTAATTCTTGGGTTTTTTGAGAAACACTGTCTAATGCAATGTATAACTAAACCATAAAAGTTTCAATTTGACTCATTTCAAATATACGTTTAGCTTTTCTCTTAATAGAAATCTTTCAGAAATGTAAATCCTTTTAACAGTAGTAACACAAGAGAGCATTCCTCCTGGAGATAGAAAACAACAGACAATATAAAACCACTGCACATCAAGAATCAGTTTTAACAGAACGCTGCTGCTGATAGGATCATTGCCAATAAGCACCTCCGCATGCACTGAGGCAAATCTCAAGAAAAGCACTCACAAATAGAACATGCCAAACAATTGCTAATACACTCCAGTAGCAGGCCATAAAATTACACAAGGTGGATTTAGACAGTACTTCAGGAGGTGGAAAAAGGGGGTTTATCTGGAAAGAGCAACTAAGCATTAGTCTAGACAATACTCAGAAGTGCTTGCTCCAAAACTGGTTTATATCTGGTGATAAAAGTTAAATTTTTTGTACGCAGCTTTCATTCCTATGGTGGCTTTAGCAAACAGTGCTTGAGAAATTAATTTCTCTACCTCTTATCCATGTGTTTTTAAATCAATTGATTCTTAATAATCTGAAATTAAGTTCCTAGGCAAGACATTAAGTCAGCAAATTGAGAAAGGCTGCATCAGTCTAAAACCAAGTACCTCTTCCTTCCACTGCAAATCAACTGAAAGAATGCATAATTTTTATAGGGTGTAATGAAAACCTGCACTGGGCTCAAAAAGTGGGTTTGCTGTCTTCTTTAACACCATCTAAAAGGATCAATGTTTCAGTCTTAGTAAATTTTATGTGATTTTTCTCTTAAATAAATTCTACTCCTAGGTTCTCTACAGCTCTGCAGTAGAATGCTAAAATGCTGGTACAACTTCACAGTCCTCAACATTATTATTACTATTATGATTATGATGATAAACATTCCCTATACAGTTGCTTTATTTTTTTGAGACCATGGAATTGTACTTCTTGCAGTAAGCAGATTGATGCAATACTTTAAACACTCAAGAGATCACTCCTTTTCCAAGACTTCTGTTCAAAGGCTAATCCAATAATTCAGAAAAATAATAAAGACAAATGCTACTGTGGAGTCATAACTTGAAATAATAATAACAAAAAACTGCAAAATGCTGATTTTTTCCTGACCACGTTAATCATGTTATTCAGTGCATTATACCTTAAATGGTGTTGGCAGGGTGAAATTGTACATTCTATTGAATTACAGGGAAAAATAAATTTGTAAGTGGTTTTTTTTTCTGTCTCTGTCTACAGAAGGAAAACATGTACATAAATCAAACGTCTCTTCCTATTCCCCAAAAGTTTCAAGGGCTCAGCATGTTTCTGAAACAATACAAGTTCAAGGAAAATTACTAAATAAGTTCACAAAGAGTGACATTAAAAATATCCAGTTATTGCCCTCCAAGCCCTGCAGCATTTCTTAGTGTGCTTCAACAAGAAAGAACCTACAGGAATTACATTAGAGGAGGCAAAGGTGGTGCAGTAATAGGAGACCTGTCTAAAGCGACAACAGTTTTAAGTGGCTTTGTCACTTGCTTTCTGCCTCAATTTGGACATGCCATTTCACAGCTACTGCTTCCTGGGGTAGACTCAGCAACAGGATGGAGGTTACCCACATCTATACACTTAAATTCTCTTTTTCTGCAGTAAGAGATGGCTGTAACAGATTTTCCTATTGTTTTTTTTTTTCCTGAATAGTTTCCTGGCACTGTCTGGGAGATCAGTAGCTGATGGGAACTGCCTTGCATAGAGTTTTCATCAAGAGAAAGCTAAGTATTACAACAGAAAAGGTGCTACCACAGCAACAGATCCTCTCTTTCCTCCCACATTTATCTCTTCCTCAAAATAAACAGGACTACAGAACTGGAAAACAGGGGCTAAAGGGACATGAGGAGAGGCTGGATATGAGTGACACTTGCCGGAGCACCTGCTGTCTCTTAGAAGAGCCAACATACAACAGAACCTCCCAAGGCTGTGCAGCAACCAATAGTAAAATTAGCCATGGTAAGACATGCAAGTGTAACACAGAGTGAAAAAGGTGGAGATAGATGAGGTTTCCTTGCTCTGCTGACTCGGAGATGGTTTAGGGATAGCTTTCAGCCTTTTTAGTGGAAAATACGGAACTTGATTACCTTCTTTTTATTTATATACCCATCTAAAATATTTCCTCAGCTGTCCATTTTATTATCATAATACTCTCAGCATGAAGTTTCTGTGAAAGCCCTCATGATAAAAAAGGGCTCGTCATCTTTGCCCCAGTTAGTTTAGCTATCTGGAAAGATATATGCAAAGATGACAGGGATGGGGATATCACCCAAAATAATTACAATTACTTTCATTCACTTTAAGGGCGCCTTTAGCCATAACAATCACACAGGAGTTGATCCTCTATTTAAATGTACTATTTCTTATTTGAAGACCTTGCCTGTTAGTCACAAAAGAAAGGACCAAAAATGTTTTGAACTTGCCTATCAAAGTTCTGAACCTCAGCATTTTTCTTAACATAGTTTTCTGTCACTTGGAATATTTTCGGAAGAAGAACAGACTCACGGAAGATTCTTTTCTTTGCATAAATGAGAAAGCTTGAGGGCTGGGGGAAATGGGAGAGGTGATTTAGCAAGGTCTGACTTTAATCTTTAGACAAGTGCCTGAAATAATTATAGAATAGTTTATTAACACCACAGAGATACACAAATTTCTGCCCATAGGAAGAAATCCATAGCAGGATTAACAGCAGCTCTGACTGCACATTACACATTGAAACGCAACAGTTGAGACTGAAAACCTCCCTGTCTTATTTTCTCCATCAATATAAGTAGTGACTGCCATAAAGCAAATAGCTAGACAGTTAAAGTAGTATTTTAAAAAGAAAATAATAAAGTAACATTTAACAAATCTCATAATTAATGTAGTAGGGTCTATCTGCATGTCCTAATCAGAATTTCATTTTTATTAGCAAAAGCTGTTCTGCAAATGTATGGATATTTGCTCACTTCTCATGATGAGTGGTCTCATCTTATCAGCAATAACTGAAATACACAAGGATCAATAGTACCCCCTAGTCATCTAGAGCTTTCGTTATTGGGAATCCCATCTCATCTAAGTAACTGAAGTTTTTAACCATATGTCAGATAGGCAACTAAGTGGAACAGCAAGAGAGCATGTATTAAGATGAATAACACTCACATAATGTATGACCAAGAGAAAACATAAATTACTTGAATATTTTAAGAGATATGTAGATATTTTAAAAGTTAAGTGGAAATACTACAATGTAACACTGTTGATATAGTAATAATATTGTATTAATTTATTGCCACTAAGGTGCAGATTTAGGTAAATGAATATGTACCCTTAGCTCAATTCTGTAATTTACAGTGCATAACCTTTCCTCTACATTTGTCCCCAGAGGTATTAAGATTGCCCATGCATTTTAAATATAGGTCAGAGCAGAAGCTCCAGTGAGTGTTTCTCCAAAGAGAATATTTGCTAATATTTGTGTCATATTTGCTAATATGCTCCTATAGAAAGTAATTTATATTCAGCATCTTGCCTTCCAAAACTGTGGGTTTCTAGTAACAAGATCTTTGTTATCTACATTAAATGATTAAATTATTTTTATCTAGTTCATTTTAAATACAATACACTGAAATTCATTCTCAGCCTTTTTGTGCACATAATTACATGGGGCTAGGAGGCTGGCAACAGAGAGAAAAAAGAAGGGCTTCCTCTTCCAGGCTACTATGATACATAAGGTGGCCCCAGCACAGCAGAAGAAGCCACTTCCCTGAACACAATGTCTGTTTTACCAGGCTGAGAGAGCTGGGCTTCTGCAGCCTGGAGAACAGAAGGCTTCTTAAGGGGAGACCTTGTAACAGTCTTCCAAAAACTAAAAAGGGTCTATAAGAAATCTGGAGAGGGACTTTCACAGGTGACACAGGACAAGGGGGAATGGCTTTAAACTGACAGAGGGGAGATTGAGATGAACTCTTAGGCAGAAGTTCTTCCCTGTGAGGGTGCTGAGGCGCTGGCAGAGGGTGCCCAGAGAAGCTGTGGCTGCCCCATCCCTGGCAGTGTTCAAGGCCAGATTGGACAGGGCTTGGAGCAACTTGCTCTAGAGGAAGGTGTCCCTGCCCATGGCAGAGGTTGGAACTGGATGAGCTTTAAGGTCCCTTCCAACCTAAACGAGTCCGGGATGATATAATTCTGTATGAGCCATTACTCAACCTCACCAGCTTCTGGAAAAGTGCCACTCTCACACAAACATTTTTGGAAAGGAGCCCAAGATCATGGCTTTTGAAAGGGGTGGTTCAGCTGCAGAGTTCCTTCTCCATCCAAGAAAAAGAGTAACAAGTGTGGTTCTTATAAGCAGGTTTCACCTTAGCTAAGAGGGATTTTCTAAATCGAACGTGTACGTAAATGAACTCAAGTGCTTTTTAGAAAATACACTGGTTTATATTTAAAACTTGATCTGGAATGAATCCAAGGAAGAACATGATCTAGATCCTTCTAGACAGTTGAGAAGTTGATACTTGATGTATTTCACCTCTCTTCCCTAACTCCTACCTCTTTCAAGTGAGCAATGTTCCCAGATGCATTGATCAAAAAGATTTGGCTTTCTGAAATTTGGCTCTAAAATTATGGATTTTGATGGAATTTCTACAAATGCTCGATCTTAAAGAAACATTATGAAGAGTATGTTCATGATTTTTATTTTTCTTTTCAGTCAGTAAAAACCTGACAGTCACAGAGAGTTACTAAGAATAATATTGAATACATTCCCTCCACATGCTGCTTGCTGTAAAACATGTATCTGAAATCAAGAACACAATTTCTGCTCCTTCTCTTTCAACTCAGATGACATTACTTCTGATTTACACTTGTAAATAAAGAAAAACAGACTTTGTACAAACAGTACTGCCAAATTCTTCATGTGAACTGACTTAATACAGGATGGTTTAGGGCAATAAATAAGACAGGCTGTGTGTTCACAGTGAACCATTCTTGTTTAAAAAGAATGGATTGTCCAGGATCCCCAACCAGTTTAAGGAAAATAAAACAGTGGTAATGATTTTTTTTGTATTCTCTTTAACGAAACATCAATGGCCTTTGGAAGTGTTTTATTATTGCCATCATTATAATTTGCTCTCTATGACCAACTCCTTCAAAGACACAAAACAAGTCTCTGATGAATCTGCAGTCTGGACTCCTAAATATTTTTCTCTACTTTTTTTCTTTTTGATTTTGGATTTGTTTGGTTTTCTGTTCTTTTTTCCCTTAAACTAATTTTCATTCTGTTTTTCTACTTTGATAAGTAAAGGGAAAGTCTGCAAAATATGGAAGAAGAGCCAAAGAAGACCATAATAAAACATTCTTACAAAATTTTCCACGTTCCAAACACCTCCATGAAATATGAAAAATACAGTCCTCTAACAGTGCTGTTTATTATGTTTCTTTCTATGAAAAACAAGTCAGCACATAAATGCCAGATATGCACTCAATATCCAATTGCTTGTGCCTGTAAAATTCCTGATACTCTCTGTTTGTCAAATAAACTCACTTCCTTGCACTGATGCACTCCTACCTACTACAGCGACACAAAGAGGAAATCGCTTCAAGTTTCAAAGTACTACCTGACAGACAGGCACTTGAAATCCAGTTAAAATGACAGATGTCCTTTAAAGAGAAGGTCAGTATTTTATATCTGTACTTAGCAGCTCATAGTAATTAAACGAGCCTTATTTCAAGATGCTGGTTTAATGAGAATGTGCAAATTAACTGTCAGTTAGAATGACATTCTCTCAGTGTTTTTATTACATCGATTCTTTACTGCTTGCTATTTCTATTGTAAATTAATACAGAAGGGTTGTGTTTTTTTTTTTTTTCCTGACAGAAGTTGATCCTCTTCAATTTTCTAAACTTCAGGATGGTCCTTTGGTAAAAATACAACTGGATTTTACTTGACTTATACCTCACTGCTTTAAGGAGCATCTTTATTCTCATGATGTTCCAACTGGCTATACCTACTTTATATACATATGCTGATCTTCAGCTGTGCTTGATCCACACAATTACATTCTCTGAAAGGGTATAAGTGAGTGCAAGTATCAACAAGTGATTTAGAAGGCTCAGGGGGGATGGAGCATCACTGTACATTATGTCGAGGTTAACCTGTAGCAGTCTTCCTAAAGCACATTATTTACAAACCTCCTACTCAAGCCACTAAAAATGACTTCCAAAATCCAAACCTCGCACTGCCTTCTCCTACTTTGTCCTCTCTTGTAGAAAATCTCAGAGAGAGTTTCAAAAATAACGGAGTATATCAGATGGCACAACTCCCACTTGATTTATTCAGGCCCAAAATGTCATCCTTTAAAATTATTCCTGCTTACATACTCACAAAACAGACTTCAACTTCCTATAATAGTGTTGTTCATATCTAGAAAAGAGCTAACATTTATAGAAGTAACCATATTTCTTTTCATACCTTTAAGAATTCTGCAATTAGATTTAGCTTTTGGCTTGCTTGAAATATTTTAAATCACAGTCCGTAAGATGACTTTGTAAATATATCTCACACACCCTTCACAAATGCGATACTTCTCAGTTCATAATGCATGTTTTATTCACATTTCTTTGTTAAGAGAAAGCATTAAGTAAAAACCTCTCAATCTGGACTGAATGCAGTACCAGTAAAAGAAAAAGGAAACTACAGCTTATATACACTAACATCTTTAATAGCCTAGTGATAAATACCACACTAAATTGTGATTCAGAGAAAAAGAAAATGCAGTTTTCTGTGCCTGACTATAAAGAAGTGCCTAAACTATAGCTACTGCATCAAATCAAAAGTGTTTTCTTTATCCTCTGGCTGGTTTTTGTTATTCACAGCAATTCATCTCTCAAAAATGTGCTTAAAAGATTTGCATATGTGAACAACAAATATATAGGTTTTCTACTTAAATGCTTCAGACTCAAAGCCCCTCAATCACTCTAACATCCCAAATTAGCATTTCTCATTCTCCTATTGTCTTCTCTTTGGTAAAGCAAAGTGCATCATGCCTTTTAATAAAAATAAATGGATTCTTTATCTTTCATGGCATTTCTAATCTAATGAAAGGACAAGGAAATAAATTGTCATGTTTCTTGTCATTTTTAGCAAAGCCTTTGAAATAAACTTATTCAGTGTAGACAGAGTACTGATGAAAAGCATATAATGAAAACCTTAGCATTTTGACAGGTTCTCAAATACTTGTGTGCAAGCAAGAAAGGAAACTTCTACTGTGACAGTGCTGGCAAGATCAAAAGACACATTACCAGTGAACAGAGCAGCAGTACGAAAAAGCAGAAACAGTGGCTTAGGAAATAATGGAGGAGGCTGCTGCTGTGCTCTGCACCATGATAGAGAGACAGATTGCCAACCATGTAATCAAACCTGTAGTGCATTCAGAATGAAAACTCCAGTGATTTCAGAAATATGCTTTGCCTAATATTCAGGTGGGCCAGCTGCAGACAGCATTTTGATTTAAAACAGAAATCATAAAGCAGAGTCTTTTTTTTTCCCCCTCCCTCTTCTTCTCCTGTAAATAAACGGCACCAAGTGAAATGTAGGTTCATTGATGGGTAAATGACTCTCTCCTGCGGCCCCAGTGAGACTAGCGATACTACAGACACAAAACAATTCTGTGGCATTTGTGATCTATAGGATGGGCTGGTATCTGTGGGGGAAAAGAAGAAAAATGTCCTTACTTGAATAAAGCTGATTCCCCTGCATTCTTACCCTCAAAAAAAGCAGCATGGATCATGTGTTTTTTAAAAGCCCAAGAGAACTGAAACACAGGTAGAACAGAAAAAACTAACTGGAAAAATAAGGAAAATTACTGGTGTCTTGATGGAAGTAGGAACAGGCTGCACTGTTGATCACATTTTATATATGGTTTCATATAGAATCTGTAGAAAATACTCAGAGGACAAGATTCAATAGTCACTAGTTGTGGAAAGAGGAATGTGATTATTCTTTCTCTATTAGTCTTTCACTATTTGGCCAAAACATCGAGAATGTTCTTCCACTCAATTTCTAACCACTGAATTTTAGGTCTCTTGTAATACATTAGTCTGTTAGCATTCACAAATGTTATTCTCCTCTGCTGCATCTACTTCTCAATCTTCTTTATTCTATAAAGTATTTTGACACTTTCATAAAGTCACAGTGAAGTTCTTTTTATAGTATTTCTATTACACTTCATATAATATCCCATGTGAATGTGTAATTGTTCTCCTGGGTCGGTGGTTTCACAGAATGTACTAATATAACACATTATAATTTCCTACAGGGAAGCCTTTCATTTTTGTTCATGCATGTTTTGAACTTGTAGCAATGCCTATAAAAAACACCAGACAATTTGAGCATTGTTTCATTCTTGCACATTTAGGAAAATGCATCTTAACCAATACCCTGGACCCACTAACATTTACAGATCTTGCCACAGGATTTCATTCTTGTGCTGAGACTGTCGTATCTAACACAGCAATAAACTAGCTGTCATTTATCTTTGGGCTACATCATTAAAAATGACATGAAGACCAAAATGCCTCCTATAAAACTTTGCCATACAGAAAGGTTTTTCAATGTATCCATCTCGCTTTGAGGGATGTAATGTCCTTCCAGCTCCTTCTGTGGCTTTCTGAATAGAACTCTTCCCAAAAATGAAGACATAGATCAATGGGTAGCAGTTTTCCAGGGTCTTTTGAATGGAGTTATTTATTTGTGCAATAAAAAAGTGCAATTTGGACTTTCAGTTTTGCATCTCTTAAAGACATTTTTTCATTCATTTGACCATTTCTGCCATTGCTGAATAACTTTTCTGTGTTCTTACGGACACTGAATGCTAGGAAAAGAGTCAATTCAGGTGTCATGCTGTTTTCTGTTTTCCAGTGTGATTTTTTCTCAACCATGCATTTTTATTGATTTATTTGAGACTTTTACTTATTAACGTACTAAGTACTGCCTCTTAACAGTTTTGGAAATGAGGAAGTATGAATTTACAGCTTTTCTAATATACTTAAACACAGCATTTATTATCCTGCCATAAAACATGACCAAAAAAAATCACAAAACGCCATTAATTTTGTTGGAAGGAGTGTCAGTTGCTGAAAAAGTCAGAAATTCAGTTTAATATTAGTGGGGCTTCCCTAAAAAATTTAGGAATTGAATCATGCTCACACAGCATTATCTACTTGAGCTCTTTCTTCCTAGCCATGACAAACTAACATACGTTATTTCTGTTCTTTATCTAAAGAGCAAGATGTTGTCTTTCTTAAAAAACTAGAATTCGATATTGCTTAGATAGCAATCAATCTCAAATTCTCAGCAATTCCTGTGAACTACTGAGTAATCTAAACTTCAAATCGGTTTAACTTAGGAGGAAAATAGGTTTTCTACTTAAATACCTCATTATGTGACTGAAAATAGAAGGGTTTAATATTCCATGGAGATTGAGAGAAACAATGAGAAGACCTTAACACTTGCCCTGGTAGTAAAGCAGCACCACAAGAAAGAAATAAAAAAAACCCCATGAGAAATAGTAAAAATCAAGATGGTGAGAACTGAAAAAGAGCTTCATACATTGAGAAGCAAACTCTTAATGTCTGCGCATACAAGGAGACCTCATCTTCACAGTGGAGAGTACTGAGGTTGCGTTTGTCTTGGTAGCAGGATCCTGTACCTGATTTGAATTGTCTTCTCCTCCAGACTGCTTTGAAAGCTGTGTAAACAGCAGTGGCTTCCCACCCCTGGCTAATACGTACAACATTCTTAGTACTTTTCCAGACGGTTGACCCCTGAACTGATTTTGATCAACTGCAGTATAAATCCATAATGAACTATATAGCCCAGATGTGAAATTTAACACAGGTTATTGTTACAGAGGTAAAAACGCCCTGGCCACCACTGGTGGAGGAGATTGGAAGTCTTGATTTCCAATTAATATATCATTAGCAATTCCTGTGATTTCATACCAATTTGCACACGAATGGATGTCATTCATACTTTAGGAAAACTAACACAAGCCTGCAAATAGTTGCATAGGAAGAACCCTATCCAAACAGTTCCATACAATGGGAACAAGGATGATGTACTGCACTAATATGAGACAAGCTTCAAAACCCCTGCATATCCTATTAATTTGAACTTAGACAGTGAGGATGTGACTGACACTGGAGCTTCATTATTAGCCAAATTAATCATCTGAGCTGTTTGCCACATCAGTGAATTGTGTCTGTCTATACAACGACCTGAGGAGATCTGACTTAAGTGCTAAGAAAGAAGCTTCTGAATGAGGTATCCAAATGCAAGTTTTGAGTATCTCCATTACCTATTTGAGGGCTAGTGTTCAAAATAGGAAGTTGTTTACCTTGGTTATCAAGGAATAACATGGTTTTTGGTGATACTACAAGAAACTTGGCTAGGCTAATACCACCAACTACTGAATACTCCAGTTTCTTCATTGAAGCCCTGGCCATGTTTGCTGAACGTGACCACTAGCATTGCTTGTCACTAAGAGTAGCCTTGCTATTCTGAACTGCTTTTACTCAAGTATGCTAAACACAGTCTCAGAAAAGGGGTTAAGAAACAGTATCGGTTATTCATCTCTAGTGTTTATTTGCATAACACATGAAAATGGGAAGCAGCATTGCAAGAGGCTATTTGGTTTCAATGAAAATTAGAGTGCTTTAACACGACAGTTAAAATTGTTCCCACTTTTTCATCTGATTGTTTTGAAGATAGAATTCAATGCACAGTAAAAAAAAAAAACAACCCAGTAAGCTTGCCTCTTTATGTCAAATATAGATTAACGCTATAAGTATGAAGGATGTATGAGTGCTCTCTAAGTGGTTTCTCATTTGGGAGTTTTCACAGAAACATGGAGTTTTATTTCTGCAGCTTTCATTTCTGCAAAATAAAAATAAGTTTTACTGGTTAATTCAAGGCCAGTAAACACTGAGTTTTTCTGCATTGTTTTTGCCAGAGTGGTTTGCCAGAAAACTGAGCATCTTATGCTCAGCTTCAGGAAAACAAGGGTTTGCTTCATAAAGCAGTGCCCTCAGACATCTTCCAAGGACCTGAATGTTTAGACTCAGGGAGTGCTCATACTGTATGCTGTGCCATGTTGGAAAGAAAGGTGAATCTAGCTTTGGCAGCCTAGCTTCAGTAGGCTGGAGTTTCATGTAAGTTAATTGCCTAATCCAGAATTTTAAGAAGGCCACAGTAAGGTCCATACTGCTGTAAAGTTGGTTCTGGAGGAAAAATAGTTTTTATCTCTTCACTTAAGCTACATTACAGCTGACAAGCAAAATATAGTTCTGATTCTGTGCCACAACAGCTTTCTCCAGTCCCTCAGCCCCCTTCCTTTAACAAAGTTTTCTCATCCCTAGGGCAACTGCACCAGAATCAAGCTGCAGACTGAAGTCAAGTCCCAAGTGTAGCCAAAAACTTTCCAAGTGCACAACAAGAAATGATGTCAGCATCTGAGCATCTAGAAAAGCTGTTACTAATCTCATAGAGACATGGTACTTCTAGAGGTTTAACAATGTAAATTTGGCATCAGCTAGGCATGTTTTGGTTTTAAACACCTATTACTGGTGTTAATCTGGCAAAGGTTATACCACTCTTCACCATACTCCCAAGATTCCTTCTTGACAACAGTTTGGCTTGCCTTCAGCATCCTTGCTTGCATCTTTTCACACCATCAAATGCATTTAGGAGAGTTCCAGCTTCATGAGAATCCTGAGTTTCTCCAAGATCTCCACTAACAACTGTTTATTGAATTTGCCTTTTCTTCTCCCCTTAACTATCAGCATCGGTTGTCATTAGAGGCAGATAATGACAATGCAGAGACTGAAGCATTCAATGATGTTACTTGCCAGGTACAAAACAAGCATGCCATCCAACAAAGAAGGAAGGAACTTTCACAGATAAAAATGAAAGAGAGAGACCAGGATCTATATCTCAAACTGACAAAAGCTTGTTTTCCCATCCAGAACACTAAGTACATTAACTATCTCTTCAGAGTGCCATGAGCTCTTGGAAAAGAGAAGTTTTGGGATGCCAGGAGAGCCTAGCAACATGGTCTTATCCTCTGTAATGGTACACTAAAGTGAAAATAACTCCAGACAAATACAAGCTTCCCATCCCTTGATGAGGTCCTGCTGACAGTGATCATGTGAGAGAACAGTGAGTCCAAAGATTCTCTCAGTTGCTTGCTCTCCATATTTATTTTCATAAACATCCCAATAAGCTAGCACGTTAGTTTTGCTGGTATCCCACACAAAGGCCTACTACATTCCAGAATTAATCCTCTTCATGCACATAAAAATCAACCTAAAGTTGATCTTTTTGCTTCCACTAAATTAATGAAACAAACTGTGCTATACTATTACTTCAAGACTAACAGTTTAGCCCAATTCCGACAGAAATCAGAACTATCTCCTTTACTGGCCAAAAAAGGGGGTTTTTAATATTTGTATTCCCTTAAGAATTTATCTTTATGAAATAATTCCTATTTTCTATGTTAGAACCTATGTCAACCATCCTGTGGTCCCAGAAGGCAGGACTGAATGACCTAACATTTCTTCAGATGGACAATATACTTTGCCTGCATTGGTTTTCAGTACAAACTCCTGAAGACAGACAAGTCTTTCCTATACAGAATCTCACAAATGTTCTGCCCATGTTTTAAATGAACACTCCAAGAATTTCAGGAAAAAAAGAAAAAAATCTTCAAACCCATTTAGCAGTATTTCTAAAAAATAAAGTGGTTTTCAACCTGCAAGCTGAGCTTTCACCTTTTCAATACAGCCAGATGTTTAGCACAGTGGCCAGGGCTACAGGAGACACAGGAACAAGTCAGTATTTCATGCAGGATCAAGGAGAGATTTTCATCCCATGCCATTCATTCCTAAAACTGTATCTTTCTCAGCCCAGACCCATACCCTAATCTCCATCCTGTAGAGTCTTTGTTGCTCACTGAGCACAACAGAGCTTTGAAACATTTTTGGCAGAACAAAAGAAAGCACCAACACAAATTTTCAGGAACTTCCATATTGCAAAAGCCATGATTAAACACTGAAAAGCAAAATTTAGATTATTTTCCCAAACACAGAGAAAATACTGTTCAGACTTTGACCGAGGGCTGCTGCAGATTTCAAGCTTGTTTGAAACTTGGTCAACAATGCACCCTTACAATGAGTCATTGTAGTCCCCAGAAGGAAAACAAACAGCCCACTGGATGTATAGCTGAAATTAAAATTGCCATCAGCATCTGTCAGCATGTTCCTGCTTCAAAACATTGAAGAAACATCTAAACTCAGTGCTTAAACTTACTAAGCTTTAATCTTTTATAGTCCAGATTTATTTTGGTTGTATTTTTGTTATTGTTATTCTGAAACATTCTTTTCTTTGAGCATGTTTTAATAGGGTGGAAAAGCTACAGGAAATTTCAAAAAGCCTATGTCAAGTGGGAACAGCAGGTGCCCATCTATTCCCTCAAGAAGCATTATCAACCCCAATTATATTAAAATTAAATTCCATAAGTCCATTTCTCTGCTTTAGTTTTTTGTTCTTGCTGCTATTATCTTTTTCTTTTTTGGTCAATATTCCTGTACGTAGAGGACAGTTTTGCAAGCACACAAAGTGCTGATGTGGTCCCAGGCATGAAAAACAACTGGTGAAGAATCTACATAAAGTCAGTGGGGATCAGCAAATGCAGAGAATGGTTCTGCTTATCATCCTGCAGGATCAGGACTTACTCTTTCTTGTCTCAGTTGACAGAAACATTTAATCTGATGGATCTCTTCTATTTATGACTTGGAGACAGACAGCATAACTTTTCTTCCTATTTATGTACTCTGTCATCTGACCAGCTGAAGACACAGGACATTAAATTCCCTCAATTATCGTATATGTAGGTGTCACAACTAGAACACCTCCTCAGATTCCATATGACTATACTGCCTAATATAGACTTTCTTATCACACATTTAAATAAACCCATGGAAATGCATGCAACATTTCTCCATCTTAGTTTGATGATTACTTAACAAGTGTCTAGATAATTCCTGGTAAAAGCTGAAGTTATTGCCAGGATTTATCAACATACATTTGTACACTGCAGCTGACAGAACAGGAGAGGAACTTAAGTATGGCATTTTATTTGGCTTATTCTTCTTTCAAATACACATAACCCAGAAGTTCGTACAATTTGGATATCCAAAGTAATGGCTGTTGATCAGCTAACATTCCCAAAAAATATTCCTTGTCAGGAACTCAGTGACACTTAAAAGATTATCCAAACCCAAACTTTTATTGTCTTGATTATTTTTCCTATAAGCAAATGAGGCAGAATTGCAGCCCCTGTTTTCTACTACCAGAAATACTCTTTTTTCCCCCCATTATCTGTAGGTACTGGAAGCATTTCTTAACTTATTTCAGAATTATATCCAGAGACCTTCAAAAGTCTTTTCTGCAAACTTCCCACATATGCTAAACTATAATAAGCACGCAGATTTGTGCCACTGAGGTCCTTAGAGTGCCCGTAAAGACCAGACAATACTTTTGCATATGAATAGAAAATCCACAAACTGCACTAATAAAATCCCTTTACATTCAATTACTTCAGCTGCTTTTCCTACAAAAGCCTACTGGTATTTCAAAGATGGCAATGATGTGAATAATTCCATCTGAATAAGACCTAAATATAAAAAAGACAAAAATACTTTGAAAGAAAAGAAGTTAAAAATAGTATAACAGGGAATTACAGGTTTATCCTGCCTCTAAATTTAGTTACAAGTGACATGTAAATTGATAATGAAAATCATTAACTGATAGGTAATATTCCAACATTCAAACTTTTGCGACCAAAAAGTACATTCTACAGTAGAGAGAACTGTGTCAATGTTGGCACACACTTTTCTATTTACTATTGAAACTTGTAGATAACAAGAGTCAGGGAAGGGGAGAGGGATCTTACACTGCCTTCTCCACACTAAGACAGAAAATGAAAAACAGATCACATACTGTCTGATTTAATTTCAATTGCCATTTTTGTTTAGTGTCTTACAAATAGTTTAAATGATCTGTGTCAAAATTCAGTATTAACCATGTTTGAACACAATTATGGATTTGTTTAAATACAATTATAGATACATAGATTGTAGATAGAATCCTTCAGTTGTTAAAAAATAAACTAAAAACTCAGGAAAATGTGCAGACATAGCTTAGCATATCCTCATCATTAAGTAAGCATATGTCAACATACATTCCATTTACTGCTCTTTCTCATCTCCTTTACATTTTGGAATAGCAAATTCTATGCACACGTACCACATCCTACCCTCATCATCGAGGTAGAACCAAAAGGCTACTGCAGCTGTCTTTACAGCAGCTATCCTTTGAGCTGTGACAAGCTTATGGTATTTTAGGACTTGGGAGTCAATACCAGAGGCTTTGAAATAAATCTGGATTGGCTGAGCAGACTGCAACAGGCTGTGGCGTACTCCAGAGGATGTTTGGGAAGCTACTGAGCATTCGCTCACTGCTACTTTGTCCCACTACACTCAGATATGCAATCAAGTTACCCACTGTAACGAAGGTAAAATTTCTTTTTAATGTTTAACAGATGTTTTGTGGTTTTAGCATCAGTAGTACCCCGAGGCTATCTTAAATTACAGACATCGGTCTTGCAGTCCAAGACTTAAATATACTTAATACACTTTACCACCACAACATTTTATTTAGCAAAGGGTTAGACCTTAAATTCTGGATTTCTGCACTGAGTAATCATAAAAACTGGAAACTGCGAACATACCAGTTTTCTCATTGATGAGCTTTGTTTTCATTTAGGAGTCTTTTGATTGTTCTGTTTAATACATATACCACAATGCACTTTTAGTGAAGCTATTTTCTACTACTTCTATTAAATTTTTATAAGAATAGAAATCTACTGGAGTTTTGTTTCCTATATGTAGGAACAGATGCAGAAAGGGAAATAATTCACACTTGCTAGCCAGTGGCACTGCATGGCAAATCTCCTTCTGTCTTCTCACAGCCCTGGTGTAGCCACAATCCATTTTTAGAATATGATACTTGAAAAATAATTTCAATAGTGAAACTTATACATGATTAATGAAGACCTTCAGTCCACAAAGTCCAACACAGATCTAAGGTCCAAAGCTATGAGAAAATGAAAGATGAGTAGGAAAGTTTTGCTTTACACTATCTCCAGCAACAAAAATAGCTATTTCTCAATATTGATTTTATCTACCAAGCATAAAACCAGCCTAAGATTAGTTATCGCCTGTGGCACTGCTCTGAAAGGCTGTCAGTGATTGCAGAACGTAAGTGCACATTTAACGTGAAAACGTTTAACCAGGTAATCAACAAACAGCACCAAAGAAATCCCTTCAACTTACAGCTACTTCAGCTGCTTCAGCTGCTTTTCCTACACAATTCTATTGGCATTTTGGAAAGGAAATGAAAGGAATAATATGATGTGAATGAGAGCTGAACCTAAGAAAAGGAAATTGAAAAAATTAAGACAAGCAGGATAAGGAGTTATGTATTCATCCCACCACCAACACTAATAAAAAATAATGTTCCTAATAACTTCTCTGGAATGCCACCAAATTATTTAATGCAGCTTTCACAGACATGAATTACAAGTTTAGAAACAAAGCAAAAACCAAACCCCATAACCCTTCATCAGCTCCTCTATATTTCCTCCAGCAGATGAGGAGCATCATGAACGATACAGAAACATCAACTAATTAAATAGTGAAGAAAATAAGAGCACTCACTTCAGTCTATGCAGGACTCACGGATGCTCTGAGGAAGGCCTCAGTCAGTCCACAGATGCTAATAAAGCCTTAACAACCAAACAAAAAGCAAATCATACTGTTTAAATTTTGCATTTAGTGTATCTGTTACTTTATAGTGGTTTTTTCTTTCAGGTTTGGGAGAAGTGTTCCCAGTAGCCTGTGCTAAGCACTTCTGCTGTTTCTAGACCCAGTAGGAATGGTATTTCAGCCTCCTCCTTTGCACACCAGGTTTTGTAACAACAGAAAAACTGCTCTCCAGCCTTGGTAACAAACTACCAGAAGATTTAAAGAGCAAACCAATAAGGTGATTTGGACACCTCAATGAATCTGCAACTCCATATGGAAAGTTTTAATTCCTATGTAAAACCTGCCACAATATGTTTCCAGACCAGGTGATGTGACAAAGATGCATCTGTCACCATTTATTATATTTGGCATACTCAGAAGGAAATGGGCACAAATTGGATAAGCACTTTGTCAAAGTGTGTCTGTGAAAAGACATACTGTTTGAGAGAAGAACTTGTTCAATAATTCACATATATGGTTTTTGAGGTAAATTAGGTATTTCCAGTGAAATTCCGGCATTTGGAATTATAAGGGAGCTGGATTTTTATTTTTCCTACACTTCAGTAGGTAACATTGATGAAAGAAAACGCTCCCTCTTAAACTATCCCCCAAAAGCAAGCAAATACACTTGACTTGTAGAATTAATTCTAAAGAGAGCCTAGATCAACACCGGCAGACAGCAAATCTATGACACTATTAAGTTACAACTGTAGTAATTGGGTTGATTTTTTTTTAACCAATTGAGCCTTACTCCAGAAATCAATATCAGAATCAGTTTTCATTCCATTTCTGAACTTCTGCGTAAAGATTAGCTCCTCTGTCATAAACACTATATTGTTACATGTTAATACTATTAGAACATCAGTTTTCAATAGAGATGTACTATGATCATGTAAGCAGCTGTGGTGTAATTGCATATATTGACTTCACGGGAGCTTCTCTCATTGACATGCATGTGTCTTTGCAAAATCACAGAATCACAGAATCCCAGCCTGGTTTGGGTTGGAAGGGACCTTAAAGCTCATCCACTTCCTTGGGCAGGGACACCTTCCACGAGAGCAGGCTGCTCCAAGCCCCTGTGTCCAACCTGGCCTTGAACACTGCCAGGGATGGGGCAGCCACAGCTTCTCTGGGCAGCCTGTGCTGGTGTCTCACCATTCTTATCATGAAGGATTTCTTCCTAATGTCTTATCTTTTTCTCCACTCTGTCACCTTAAAGCCATTTCCCCTTCTCCTGTTACTGTATGCCCTCGTAAAAAGCCCCTCTCCAGATTTCCTGTCAGCCACTTTAGGCACTGGAAGTTGCTCTAAGGTCTCCCCTTCAGGAGCCTTCTCTTCTCCAGGCTGAACCAGCCCAGCCCTCTCAGCCTGCCTCCATAGACTCCTCTGGATCGGTTCCAAAAGCTCCATGTCCTTCTTGTGGTGTTGCCCCAAAGCTGGATGCAGGAATGAAGGGGGGGGAGGGGGGTGTCTCACAAGAGATGAGTAGAAAGGGAGAATCTCCTCCTGCATCCTACTGGGATGCTCATTTTTACATCAGTGAGAAACCCAGAATCTGTCACTGTGACATGAGGAACACCACCACTTCTCACTGTATCTCCTCTCAGGTGACAAGACGCAGCAGCATGGGTTTGTCCTAGGAGCAGCAGCAGAACACCCAATTATTTTCTGCTAGCTACCCCTGAAAATGCTATAGGACCAGTACAATTTCAAGACAGTATTTACTTGAGGGAGAGTGTTAGTCCCAGAAGTGCCATCAAACTAAAAGAGAGACAGGGAAGCTCAAGCTCTTCACAGCCACTGTGTTCAGGCGTGGGCAGTCTCATGAGGACCTCACTATTTTCTTGTATGCTTGTACTACATTATACTTGTTCCACCTTCTTACAATGCTCCTCACATATAGGCAACAAAAGTAATGTATTTATATTTTTAGCGCGTGCCTCAACTTAAATGGACAAATCTGAATTACCTTTTTTCCTTCCTAGCTCCCTCCTTTGCCCTTTTTTTTTTCAAAAACAACTTTTAAAAGCAGATACAACTCAGACCTTTCCCTACCCCCATTTCTACATCTACCTGCAAACACTGCAGATCACCAGAAGAGGCAAAGAACTTGAATTACCCTGACAGATTTATTTATGCTAATCCATTTATGTGAACTTTTATTTCAACCATGCATACAAAGTAATCACAATATTAGCTGTAATAGTACCACACTTTCTACTGCAAATGTGCAAAAACATCCCGCAATGCTTTGTAGAAGATAACTGTACCCCATACCAAAACACCAGAATGCAAACACAAGAGACTCTAGCACTAGGATCACAATCTCATTGTTTATGAAGTCCCCTGTGATAATATGGTCACTCTTCTTGGAGTGTGCTGAACTCACTTGTGAACTCTGCTCAGCTCAAGAAGCTGCAACCTGCTGCAAAAGATGAGTAGAACCTCATTCACTACCCAGGTTGTCACTTCTAAATGCTCCCTACGAATTTTGGCTTTTCCTCTCCTATTTAAACTGCAGAGAAAGGCAACCTGTCTTACTGTTCTCTACAACTTCTCCAGACTTCCATTTGGTGCATATTAAATATTTATGCAGCTATGTCAGACATGATTTGAGTCAGTGTCTGCTGAACTTTTATATGGCTCACTGACATTATCAAGCTGAGCAGATTTTCTGTTATCCCGAAACACAGACACAAGAGACACCACGTGTGTTTGCAAGTGCCAAATCTGGCTGTAGAAATCATCAATGGGATATTCACAGACACAGTAAGAAGTATTTTAAAAGGGTTATTTTAAAATGTTTTACTGGACAATAAAAAGATACTGCAGGAAAGATACATTTTATCAGCCTGAACGTTAACCGTGGAATATCTGTTACTGCATTAATTCTTCCTTAGAGAACTGATAACTATAATCCACTTCAGTATTTATCTAGTTGAGTTTTTAAAAGAGAACAAAATCACAAAGAACAAGGATTTGTTCTCTGAGAACGTTACTTTATTTTTGAGCCCATTTTTGGCTTAATAAACTGATTTCTAAGTTCTGTTGTAATATAACTGTGAATAGCTGCAAAACGTTGGTGCTGGGTCAAGTTGCTATTCCAAGTTGTCTTAATGGTTTTGGTAGGTAGCAAGATTTTCAATGGTGCCTGGTGACTCTGCCCCCACAGTTTTACTGAGGTGATGTGACTTCTTGGGTTTGCTGCTATGGGGTATCTCAGAAAGCAAAAAGTAGGAAACATCTGAAATAGTCATGAAAATTCTCACCTGTAACACTGTTGATTTCCTATATTTTAATTTACCATCAAAGAGAATTCTTTTTAAGTAGTAAGTGTTAAATCAGGGAAGAGCCTTTGAAAACACATGGTGTTAGTGGAACACAGTTTGTTCCTTACAGAAAAAAGCTAGCATGCATCAAGAATACCAACTTTCTTATTCTTTTCTCAAAACATAATGGAATTCCACAATCAGATACAGATTTGCAGCTCCTATTGGAGCTGACAAGAGTCCAACTTTAGCCCCAGGGCAGTGATGCATTTTACATGTTGACGCCAGCCACAGTGATACTAACAGGACAGTGATATTAACAGGAACAAAAGCACTTCTGAAACTTGATAGCAGAAAGTTATCAGGAATAGGTCACTGGTAAACTGTGTATCTTAAAGTCTTCCTCAGAACCATGTCATACCCTTTTCAGGTACAAGGTACCAACAAGCAAGAGAAAAGAAGCTGATCATTCATCTTCTTGATATATATGGCATTTGGGGGAAAAAATAGCTCCAAAAGGCTCTGGTTTACCTTTCTCCAACCTAGGTTGGTTTATATTTTTCATATTGTTTATTGTTCACAACATCCCACTAATCCCCATGCTCCTCTCATTACTCTTTTTTCTTGTACAGTATTTTGCAGACAACCTATGGAACCTGGAAGTCTGCACTTCAACCAGCATTTGTGTGGTGAGCATTTATGTCTGTAGAACACTGGGGCACATGGGTACACCCTGGCATGGCAGGAAGGACACGTGGCTTGTTCAGGAGTGGAGGAAGGTTACAATGCCAGAGGCACACTTACTTGAAAGCTCTTCATCTCTTCTCCCTGTTCTGCCAACATACCCCAGACATGCTAGTGTAACCTCACACACCAGGCATAAACAACTAGTAGGAAAAGCTTCCTAATCAGAATGACTTTTGTGTATCTAAGGAGGCTCCATATTGTGTTCTTGCCCTGCCTCAGGAGTCACAGGCACAGCATGCTTCAGAGCAGTCTATGAGTCAGAACATAAAAACGCTATAAAACAAAGATGTTATTGCATTGGAGACCTTCCTGTTCTATACCTCTGGCAGCCTCACTTTGCCTACAAAAGCCTGACCTTGCATACTTGAATGTAATGATATTTTCCCCTATCTCGGCTTCACTGGCAGCAAGCAAGATGAAGCTCTCATGAAGGTCTCTGCGTGCCATTGTCACATCGCTTAAAAGTGAACACTCATTAAAAGTTCATCTGAAAGTCAAGAGATTCCTGGTGGCACACTGCAACTAAAAGAGAAGTTGTAGTGTGTGTTACATAAACGTGTTTATTGGACACACCTTCCCTTAAAAGACATCCACATTTATTTATTGCTACTTTTTGAAGAGGACTGCTCCTATAGAGTTTAATTCAGTTACAGACAGCAAAGCTGAATCAATGCCCAAGGCACAAGACCAGAGACATGCACAGGGATTTATCAGTGCTGTAAGGAGTAATTTTAAATGCTTTTAAGGAAAGTTTTTCTACAGTTTTAAGCGTTTGTGAGAGAGTGCAGAAACGTACGAAAGTTTTCAAAGGCAGTATTTTTTAAAAGATCCTTTTATGTGCACATAAGCAACTCTTCTGAAATGAAAAATGCATGTCAGCATGGCCTTGTACTAATATAGCCGAGCTGAAGCAAAACAAAAACCACCTCAAAACCTGCTTTTCCCTCTCTTGATTTCAAGCTAAGCAATGTTACTTTAGGAAAAAAAAAATCTTCACTCAGTTCTTTGTGCTCCTTTCTTCACCTTCTGCTTCAGTTCTTTGTGCAAAGCAAGTTTCACTCAATTCCAGTGAAACTTGATCAACGCAAAGGTTTGATACAGTACAACAGCCAGAACATTTTCATAACTACTTGGAACTCAAGCTGGTGGGAATCTGTGTCCTGTTAAATCTTTTACTGGATTACAAACTTAAACCATGCTGAAAAATGGCAAAACAGTATTTGCTGCCATCACGATCAACAAACATTATAACATACCCTTGGCACCCGCAGGTATATAATGTGCTGGGATATGAAAAAGCAGAAAGCTACTAGTTAGTTGAAGAGGTGTTTTATTTGCAGGTTCATGAGTAAGGAAACAGGACCCACTTGTACAATTACAGCTGCAGCAGTTTATCTTCCTTCTGGCAAATTCGGGCAGGTTTGGTTTTCTTTACAGATTTTTAACACTGAGTACAATGTGATTCCAATAAGCAAATGTGCTTGCTCCAAAATATTTCTATTGTCAGACTTACTTCTCTCTGAAGTTACTTAGCACTTGCAAAATTGATTTGCTGTCTGCACTTAGGACAGATGCACTTTATTTATCCACAAAATAGGGTGGAATAACACAGACTTTCCCTCCACTGTCCCCGTAATGGGCTTCTGCTTTAATATAGTGAAAAACTAAGATGATGATTAGTTTTTTCCATGTGCAGCATATTCAGTGTATCAATTTGATTTTGAAAGTCCCAAGATGCTTAACAGAAATCCTAAATCAGCAGTATATGAATGTTTCTAGGTGAGCCTGACCTCACAAGAGCATCTGAGACCAAAAATAATGACAGATAAAGCACGAGGGCTTCACTGAAGTTTTCATCTTCCTGTAATTTCTTACTTTCTTAATGAAGTGTAAATCAGAAACTGAGAAAAACTTACTTCCTCATCAGAAAAAAAGGCATAATTCTTCCTCCTCCATTTGACTTTTTGTGTGTGGCACAAAAGGGAAAAAACCAGCGCAATACAGATTATCTTCCTAATTCATGACATTTTATGATACGCAAAGAAATACAAATTCATTGATGATTTTCACAGTAATCAAAAGTTGCCCTACCATTGCTATTCTACAGCAATATTTGTAAAATAGGTATTGGTGACAATGTTTCAGCCTCCGGGGAGTATTTCAGTAAAAACATCAAAACAAGACATTTCAAGCTTTCTTTCGAATCATAGAATAATTTGGGTTAGAAACGACCTTCAAAGGTCACATAGTTCACCCCCCCTGCAATGGGCAGGTACATCTTCAACTAGATCAAGCTGCTCAGTGTAGATATCAAAATGCATTTTGGTGACTTCAGGTTAACGGTTCAGAATATTTTGTGCGAGCTTACAGTCTGCTGAACATCCATTGCACAGTCCTACTAGAGGACAACCAACCATTTAGCATTAACACAGCAATGGTTGAAATTCAGTCATTCATAAAACCCCCCTCTGCTGTTATCAGCATTCAGTGCAGATGCCTCAAGCTGGAATTCACAGTTAAGCGATCAGACAGACGAAAAGCACGTGGAGTTTTTATACAGGGCTGTAAGATACAAAACAACTGAATGAAAGGTAACTTCCCTTTGGCTCTGTTCTGAAATATGTTTGATAACAAGCTCGCTAAATAAACTACATTTTAACAGCTAGATAGCAAAAGAGATTCATTCCCAAAGAACTCCTGAAGCAGTAGAGTGACCAAAACAATGTTAGAAACTCTCAGGTAGAACGACAACAACAAGAAAACCCCGAACAACCCAACAGAAAAATATGAGGCAAATATTTGAAAACAGGCTTGGTGGCTGATGGATGATCTCCATCTCTCGCAGACATGGTGATGGAAGAAGTGGTTTGGATTAATTGAAAAGTATACAGAACTATAGGATTTTTAAATTATAAATGTGTGCAATGTCTGTGCATGCATACATGATGATGTGTATGTTTAAAAATGTGCTGTAAGTTTGTTATATACAGACATAGTAGAGCTCAACACAGAGATTCACTCTCTTCTGCAGATGTTTCTTATCAATACTGGAGAATTTTGGGGTATTTCCGGAGAAAATGCTCACCTCTTTCACCCAGACTATTTTACTAGCAGTTCCTTCTGTGCTGTTTCCAGCAACCAAGCAAAACTCCAGTTTATTCATTCCAGTGAAACCTCTACAAGTAGATTTGTAGTGGCATTTTGTCTTTGCAGCACAATACATTTCTCAGGAAAGTCAGCTGCAAATGACAGTTGGTAGTAACTTTGATTTTGCACTGTCATGTATCTAAAGATCACCGAAGAGATGCATGAATAACACTGATCAGTTTGATACATCAGATCCGTTTCAAGTCATTCATGCCCACTGGACTTTGTGCTGTGTCCTCGCACGATGTTTTTAATACATTATTTAAACTGTAGTGCCTAGAAACTCCAGCATGCCAAGAGCCTGTATGTCATCATATAGTGATTTGGGTTGGAAGGGACTTTAACAGTCATGCAGTTCCAGCCGCCTGCCCCAGGCACAGACACCGTTATCTCTAGATTTAGTCTATTTGGTGTGAAAGCCCTTGCCACATACAATGGCTTTCTAATACTCTGCTGCTCATGTTGTACATAGAAAGACAACCTGCCACTGCACAACGCCATTCTCCTGTATGTATGGAATAATTTAAGAATAAACTTGCAAAATTTGATTTCTCACGTGTCTTGCTGTGCCTAACCTCAGCAAAATGAACAAAATACGTTTTCTACCATTTCCCCCCCATTGTCACTGAACAGTAGCAAAATTATCCTCCTTTAAAATACAGTGTTCCTTCATCAACAGCTGTTGGTATGCTGTTTGAATAGTAGCTAGCTTTAGATCACAGTACGTACTCGGAATTTAACACTATTTTCCTTTTTCCCTTTCTCTTTTTTTTTTAATAAGTTGCTATTTTTATTTTTCAGATTTTGGGTGGTTATTTCTATTGCCTCACCACTTACTGTTGCAATTAATCCACCCCCAACATTTACTGTACATCTCGGATGACATAACCCGGCAGCAGCCACTTCAAAGGAACTGTATTATAAATGGAAGCTGAGCAACTGAGTCCAGCACTGTAAGTAGAAACAGGGATATGTGTATACACCACACAACAAAAACAAACCCCAAATCCCAATCTTTTCATGCATTCAGTATAGCAACAGTTCGATTAAACATGTAAGACCATTAGCATTTCATTGCTAATGTTGTCAGGGCCTTTCATGGGAAATAGCCCAGAACAGTTTCTGTGCAGCAACCACACCAACAGAGCTGATGAAACAATTATTGGAAGCTGCTGATTTTGAAATTGCAAGTCAGGGAAAAGAAATAAGCAGAATAATTGCTACTCTTTATTAACAGTGACAGAGATATTGTTTTAATGCATCTTGCCTTCATCCTTAACCTTGGGATGTAGTGCAGCAGTCACAAGGAGCATTCAGTGTAACTGTGTCATAAAGCGTGTATTATATTAGTGACATGTAAGGTCAAGTACTAAAGATGCATAGTATAATAATATAGCCAATATTTCAGAAGACAGGTTAATGTATGCCTTTTATTTTAGTCTACGCTATTTCATAAAACCAATTTTCAAGTACAAGATGAATTGCATGTTCTAAAAGCATTCTGACAACATTTAAGAGTATCGCTTCTTATTTTGTGAGATTTAGGGGAAAATATGATCTTTATTTAAAAATATAGCTCCTGACTATCATTCATAAGCTATGGTAAATAATTGTTTATTTAAACTGTGTCCTGATAAAAACAAAAAGATGCTATGTTTGCTTTCTTCAAGGAATGGGATTTTATTACAAATTATTTCTCCAAAATGAGCAACAAATTATTATTGCTTATTACTGATTTATTCTGTGTGATACTTTTCTTAGCAGAACAAAGTGCCTCGCTTCTTACTACACCTCAGCTTTGCACATGTTGCTCTGAAAGTAACAGAAGTACAATTCATGCTACCTGCTGCACCAGATGTGTTCAAGGCATTTGAACACATCACCTTGACTTAATCCTACTGTGACTGCACTGAATCACAGTAGGATTAGGTCAAGGTGAGGCTTTTGCCTCTAGGTAGCAGAGAATCAGATTATTTTTATATTAGAAATCCATACATAACCCTCCTATATAGTATCAACAAAGAGGGTAAAGAAACAGGATGCAGAAGATGTTCAGAGGCTTCCCAAAAAAGTGATTTTTCTTTCTCCATATTTGCTTCACCACCCAGAGGAGTGACAGAACCTCAAGACCCAGTATTGTGGCTTTCTCCCTCCAATAATCATGAACAGGTCTAGCATCTAGATTTACAGGGTCCTGAGACATGGGGCTAGCTGTGGTGTTGGGGACTTTTTTGGTTGTTCTGCCCCTCTTTAACCTGTACAAAAGCAAACCTATGAAATTTGGGGTTATTTCTTCACTTCGAGATTTCAGCTTTGTGTCATGCCAGAGGAAATCTCAATGGCAATCCAGATAAAAGAGAATGAGACAAGAAATTGTGATGACCTCTGTGCAAGCAGTTCTTGAATGTATTTCATCAGCTTCTCATAGATCACTATATTCATTTGCACAGCAGTCAAGATAAGTCCTCCTTCTTCTATAAAATGTATTCCCCAGACTTTGTTAGGAATATTTTTTTCAATAACTATTTTTTCAGATAAAACATATCAAGTGTAAATAGATTTTTGTTATTTGTGTATTTTAAAGTACCACCTCACTATTTCTATGAACAGCTCTCAAGGAGGCAGGGTTACACCATACAGAATAAAAACGCTGGAGAAAGACAGCGTTCCATTTCACATTATGAAGTTCATCAGCTCAGCCTGGAGAAGAGAAGGCTCCAGGGAGACCTTAAAGAAGCTTCCAATGCCTAAAGAGCCCTACAGGAAATCTGGAGAGGGACTTCTGACAAGGACATGTAGTGACAGGACAAGAAGGAATAGTTAAACTGACAGAAGGGAGATTTAAATTGGATATTAGGAATAAAATATACAAGATGATTGAGTACATTGTGGCTGCCCCATCCCTGGTAGTTTCCAAGGCCAGGTTGAACACGGCTTGGAGCAACCTGCTCTAGTGGAAGGTGCCCCTGCCCATGGCAGGGGGTTGGAAATGGATGAGCTTCAAGGTCCCTTACAACCCAAACCATTCTGTGACTCTAAGATTCTGTGAAATGAACATGACAAGATCAAGAGCTCACTGTATCTGAGATCCAAGTTTGAAACTGAAATGTTAGTTTTCAGACATACCAACTATCTGCTTTTTATATCAGATGTCCCCCTTGTGGATTGTGAGTGACTCCCCCAGAGCCATCCCAAAGAACAGGATTAAGGATGACCTGTGTGTCAAGAGGTATTATACACAACTAGGAAACTACAGACAGGTCAAAGAGTCCACAAAGTAATTAACAGGCTGTACTGAATGACACCACAGAAATTACAATCCTGGTTTCTTAAGCCTAGAATAAATATATTTTAATCAATTAAATAAAAAAAAAATGTAGTATTAACTTCTTAGCATAATGTAATTCTTTCCTACTATTATTACAGAATTCATTGTGTGCAGTTCTGGTGTCCTCAACATAAAAAGGACATGGAACTGTTGGAACAAGTCCAGAGGAGGGCCACGAGG